>JAPPVO010000636.1:0-14113 GCA_030407325.1 Camellia japonica | reverse complement strand
GAAGGCGCTCCGAATCCGGAGGCTTATTCGGCCCTAAGGTGTCATGCACCAAAGGGCGCTCCGAATCCGGAGGCTTATTCGCCCTAAGGTGTATGCACCAAAGGGGGCTCCGAATCCGGAGACTTATTCGGCTCTAAGGTGTCATGCACCAAAGGGGGCTGCGAATCCGGAGACTTATTCGGCCCTAAGGTGTATGCACCAAAGGGGGCTCCGAATCCGGAGACTTATTCGGCCCTAAGATGTCATGCACCAAAGGGGGCTCCGAATCCGGAGACTTAATTCGGCCCTAAGGTGTCATGCACCAAAGGGGGCTCCGAATTTGGAGACTTATTTTGGCCAATCGTGACATCCACGAAGGGCGCTCCGAATCCGGAGGCTTATTCGGCCCTAAGGTGTCATGCACCAAAGGGGGCTCCGAATCCGGAGACTTAATTTGGCCAATCGTGACATCCACGAAGGGCGCTCCGAATCCGGAGGCTTGTTCGGCCCTAAGGTGTCATGCACCAAAGGGGGCTCCGAATCCGGGAGACTCATTTGGCAATCGTGACATCCACGAAGGGCGCTCCGAATTCGGAGGCTTATTCGGCTCTAAGGTGTCATGCACCAAAGGGGGCTCCGAATCCGGAGACTTAATTTGGCCATCGTGACATCCACGAAGGGCGTTCCGAATCCGGAGCTTATTTGGCCCTAAGGTGTCATGCACCAAAGGGGGCTCCGAATCGGAGACTTATTTTGGCCAATCGTGACATCCACAAAGGCGCTCTGAATCCGGAGGCTTATTCGGGCCTAAGAGGCTTGAAAAAGAGTGACAAGAAAATCGATTTTATTAAAACGTGGTACCAGTACAAGCATTAGATCCCACAAGTCGGGTCCGTAAATGGATCTTCATAAAGTTTACGTTCGCGCGGATTGCGGTGAGCCACGGATCTCCTCAATGCCACGGTCTGTTGGGAAGCGATAAGCTGATGGTAGGTCTTGGACAGCCTTCATGATATGCAACCAGGGCACCCCATGATGGCGTTATACGGCGACGGAAGCTTAACAACCAAGAATTCCACGTCAACCGTTTTTGAGCCCGCTCGAACAGGTAGCACGACCTTCCCCAACGGGTACTCTAGATTCGTGTTGAGACGAACAGTGGCTGAGACGACGGTGATAGGTCCGACTCGTTGAGGCCAGTTCAACAAAAGTTCTGTAGTAAAGATTTCCGAAGTGCTTCCTGGGTCTATGAGAATGCCTTCAACGCTGAACTGACGTAGCGGTAATTTGACGACCAAAGGATCGACGTGGCTGGCCACTGTTCCGACGAGGTCGGAGTCATCGAACTAATTGTCGGAGTTTCTCTGGGCCTGCCGGTTGACATGTTATTTTTTTGGGGAATTGGGTGCGATTGGATTGTATGCACGGTCGGGGATGCCGGCAGACCGTAGATTAAGTGGATCACGCCAAGCGGAGGTGAATCCTTGTCTCAATGCTAATGCTTTGGTGGCCTTCGTTGCTCAGTATTGCTGCAGTCGACCATCTTGCACCAGTTCTTCCAGATGATCCTTTAGCGCATAACAGCTCTCGTTTCGTGGCCGTGATCTTTGTGGTATTCGCATCGTCTGTCCCTCCTCCGTGTGTCGGGGGGCCCACCATCTTCGACGGCCACTTGAAGAATGGAAGGTGCTGGACTTTGGTCATTATTGCCGCGATCGGCTCTGTCAACTCCGTATACTTCTTGTCGGTTCGCCTTGAGCGTCTGCTGTCGACTTGTAGTTGTTCGTTCGTTCGGTGGGAGCACTGATCGCTTGATCGGCGGGAGTCCCGCCTTTTATCTCGCTTGGTTCGTTGCCGGGGCTCAGGGCTCGGTGGCGGCACGGAGTTTATTGGTCGAGCAATTTCGGGGAGGGCCGTTTTGCTGGAGATTTGTCCGGCTTTTATCCTCAGGGCATCATCTTCGACTTTACAATATTCTTCAACTTTCTTCATCAACGCCCAGACTATTTGGGGGGCCTTCTGGTCAGGGAACTGCGCAGAGCACTATCAGGAGTAAACCCATTTTGAAGGCGGTGATGGCCATGGAGTTGTTGCAAGCGTCGTCAACAAGGTTGAAGCACTCCAATATCGTACCGAGTACGCTCTGAGCATCTCTCCGACTGGATCTGCATAGCCCAAAGGGAGTCGGCCTTTTTGGTTGTACCTCGTTGGTGATGAACCTGGCCCTGAAGGATTTCTGCAGTTGTCGGAAGCTTTTAATCGAAGCTGGCTCCAACTTGTAATACCACCTGACGGCTAGTGGACCTAGGCTGCTAGGGAATATTCGGCACATGAGGGCTTCATTGTCTGCGTGCAGCATCATGGCCTGTTTGTAATGACCGATATGATCAGTGGGGTCTGATTTTCCGTCGTAAAGAGTGAACAACGGGGCTTTGAATTTCTTGGGCAGGTACGCCCTTGCGATCCGTCGAACGAAAGGATCGTGCTGGTCTTCCTCGTTTGAGCTGATTCTCCTACGCTTGTTCCTTGTTCGCAGATCCTTTTCGGAGGAGCTGGAGGTTTCGGATCGTCCCCTTGCGTCCAGCTCCGTGGATGATGAGTTGGAGTTGCTATCGGTATCCTTTGGTCGGGCCCGAGGTCTTTGCCCGTCTGCCCGGAGGTCGCTCTGGTTCCTGGCGCATGGCCTCTCTAGATTTTGCTACCTCCAGGGCCAAATCTTGACGGAGTCATTCGTTCTCAGCGATCATGTTCTCGAGCCTTTGTTCGTTCTGCTTTGCTTGTTCTATGATAGCCTGCATTGTTTCTTGTGCTGAAGTTGTTGGCGAATCGAAGTTCAAGACGCGTCGTGCCGCGATGGTTTTTTTCCGAGCATATTAGCTGGGGTGAGGTCGTCTACCTGTGTGATCTCGTCGGTGGCTATCGGAGGATCTTCGGTCACGCCTTCCATGGATGTATTCGAGTATTCCCACAGACGGCGCCAATTGTGGGAAGTGGTTTGGAAATACTCTTCAGATCCTGGAAGACGCCAATGATCCTCAGCTAGTCACCTGCAAAGATACAAATACTCCGATCGGGGTGCCGGAATTAGCACTCGACGGACAAGTCAGTTCTTCTACTCAAGAAAGCTTGTTGACTAAGTTTTTAGAAGTGATTCTTACATACCTTTTCTAGTCCATTGCCATTATATTTATACTTGTTTCTTCTGATCCTCGGGGCCAGGGCCTACTTCTTTCAATCATTATCTTTTCCACTATTCGGCTCTAGGGATCCTTCCCCATTCGGCCTATTTTCCTATCGGCCCCTTGTCATTGCGGGATATCTGCCGGCTAGCGTCTAGCTTCTGAAATATACCTCCTTTATCTTTGCCAATTATTCGACTACCACACAGCTGTTGGACACTGAGCTGCATCTCCATACATGTGCATGGTAGGATGTTCCTAAGCTCAAGACTTGTTTTTCTATATATTGGGGGGTTCCTCCCCCATTTTTGAGGGTTAGCAATTTTAGACCAAAAAAATATCTCTCTCTAGCTTTCTCTCTCTCTCTCTCTCTCTCTCTCTTGATATTTTGTGCTTGGTTGCGTAGTTCTCTATACTTTTGCATACCAACCCTTAATCAAACTTGACCATCTTTGAGCTATGATTCCTTGGAGTCTTGTTTGAGGTCTAGAAGGAGGTTTGAGCTTGAATTTGTGCCTAATTTGTGCTTTGCTTCAAAGATATAGCACTTACCTTGTTTATGCTTATTTTGTATCTTTGTTTTCCCATCTTTTTCAACTGTTTTTGGGCTAATTTTGAACTATCAAAAGCTCTGTTTTTATGGTTTAAAAGTGTTGGTTTGAGGTCATTTTGAGTTAGTGGGTGGTCCACCCTTCTTGCTCCTTTATTTGTTAAGCTTTTGTACCATTTTTCATCACTTTCAAACCAACTTTTTTTCTCCTTTTAACCACTGAGTTTCAGAGGTTTTTTCAGTGGTGAAAAACTTATTTTGAGGTCCAAAATTGGAGGGAATAGCCTTCCCTTCTTGTGGTTTGCTTGCATGCCTAGTTAATCTCATGTGTTAGCTTATTGTTTTAGCTTTTTGTGGCTTAAGTCCAGCATGTTTTAGGCTATATTTAGGGCTATTTTGCCTCTGTTTTTGACTGGTTAATTCATTTGAGCCTTGTATGGCATGGTTGTAGTGTAATTTCCTTCACTAGCTTGGTGTTTTAGGGCTTTAATCACCATTGTTTTGAGTTAATAGCATGTTTTAGGGTTGTTTTGCACTTAATCTCATCACTTTAATCTCTGCAATCTCCCTCAATTCTTCACTCTTTTGTGCTTTGAAAGTTGTTTTAAACCCCTTGTTTGCCTAAGTGTGAAATTGAGGTGTTACACCTAATGGTTTAATCCCTTAGGGGTTTATTACCAACAGTGTAATACCTCTTTCATGCCCAAAGCTACTTGTGATTTGAGACATCTTTCCACTAGAGGACAATCGCCAATGGACAAATGGATTAATGAATGATTTGGTAATTAAATGAGTAGACAAAATGGACAAGTAAAAGAGGCAAGATAAACATCTTTTGTGTTGCATTGCATGTGTTCAAATCAGATGTTAATTCGAACACAAGGAAAACGGGACATTTTATACTCAAAAGTGATGGAATGTGCCACTTTGCTTGGTCTCCGTTACCCTTGATCATGCATGATAGGGTTGTGGTGTTTTTGAGTCTTGTTTTGCATTTATTAAACTTGTACAAACTTGGTTCCTTAGCCGTCATGCATGGAAATTGCTTGATTGATGGTTTGAGGGCCAAGAGCTACACTCTTTTGAGTTTGTTGGATGATAAGGAGGGTAACAGTACAAATAATCCTTGAGAATACACTGCTTTGCCTCTATTTGCTCTTTGTTGCAACAAGAGGAAGTTCAGGACAGAAGTAGCCGACCGGCCATCAATGAAATTTGCACAATGTGTTGGTAAGGTGGAGTAGAGGTATTCTAGAAGTTGGCGGCATTGTCAGTGTTCAAATGTGCAAATAGAGGCGTTCAGTGGCAAGGCGGTGGCCTTTTTTTTTTTTGGATGGAAACCGAGCATGCATGGACCTCCCTCACTTCCCGCCATTAGCTAATTAGTTTAATTAGCAATAAATGAAATACATGTTGTGACTATTTAAGTGGAGTAGTTAGTTAATTACTTCATGTTGTAATTAATTAGCTTAAGTGTTTTGTAGTTAGTTAGTTAAGTATTTAGCTAATTAATTTGATTTGTAATATTTAATTAGCTTAGAATCGCTTAGTTAATTCATTTCAAGTGTGATAATTAGTTAGCTTAATTAGCGTAGTTAGTTGGTTAGCTTATTCATTCAGACCCTCATTCGCGAGGGCATAATGTTGTAATAAGTGTGCGTGCGTGTGTGTATGTCTTCCAACTTCACCCCTTTCTCCCTTTTATTTAACCGGTTTTGATGTTTAGTTTAGGGTCATGTTTAAATTAGCATATCGCATGCTTGCATCCATTTATCTTGTCTTGCATGCACTGAGGCTCGGCACATCATTCAAACTGCATTGTTATTTCAAATAATTCTTTGAATACGTGTTTAAATCGCATGTTTTTCAAATCGATCCATATGCCACATTAGTAGCCGAGCCTATTAAATGCATATTGCATGTGTTGCGTTAGACATCTAGTATAGTTAGGATCATGCATCTTTCTAACTAGTTTCGGTTTTGGCTTGGAGTACTCGGTGAGCTTTTATGCTTTAGCATATTTGCATGAGTGTGAATGTTACCATGATTAGCATGATTGCCATAAGGCTATGCGCTTAAATGCTAAATTGCATGAATGCCTGTGAATGAAGGCTTATTGTTTGAATTAGAATGATTCAACCAATGTATGTTTTAAGCGCATTTTGTTGAGTGGCAAATCATGTTTTAAGCCCACTTGAGGTGGCAAATTCAACCCATTTTCGCAAACAAACATGAGTTGAATTGTTCCGAATTAAGCAAACTAGTTTATACTCATTTGTGCGCATCACATAGTAAAGCTAGTTTAATAACCGGAATAAGAACACATAATGTTTAAAAACATCATATAATGATTAGTAGAGGCTGATTTTTTATCGGGCGAGCGGGGGTGCTCAATTCATGACCTTCCCCCTTTGTACCTAAGTTCCCGAGCCAAGGCAATTTTGGTGATGATGGACACGTGGCCTTCGGCACGAGTCAGGGTTTCCTAAATTTCTCCGAAAATAAAATATTTAAGTGGCGACTCTGTATCTGGCAAAGTAGTCCAATTTTGGCATTGTTTGATTTAAAATCGATTTTTCAAAATGATTTGCCGGATTTGGACTCTTTGGTGTTTATCAGTTTCAAATTGCACTTGTGAGACGAGATTCAGAACCGCGGGAGTCCGAACTGTGAGGCCTTTCTTTTCAAACCTTTCCGAAAGGCGGGGCGCGAGAAAAAGGCGAGTCCACAATGTGCAATATGCTAAAGCAAAAATGCTCAACAATGTTAGAATGATGAACCGAACCCAATGCATGCAAAAATGGATACAATACATGGCAATGATATGAAACGAAAAATATGATGCTGCCACGATAAACATATAAATAAAAGGGAGAAAGAAATGGGAGTTAGAAGGCATGCAAATATTACAAGTATTACAAATTTGCCCTCGCACAAGAGGGTCCGAATAAATGTCCTCATTAATTAATCATTACAAACACCAAATGAATTAACTAAATTAACTAGCTATTACAAATTAAAATGAAGCCAACTAATTAATTACACATACTAATATTAAAGCACTAATTTAAAGGACTTGAACGGGAAGTGAGGAGCCGCACGCGCACAACCCAGAACATCCTCCCAAAAACCACTCTATTTGCTGCCAGAATTTGCTCTATTTGCAGTCAGAAAATTATTCTGTTTTGGCCTTAGATTCTGCTCTGTTCTGCCGTAAAAATGCCACTACTTGTACAAAATAGGTGGCCAGCCAGCCTTGAAAAGTGGTTGGCCGAACATGGTGGCCGAGTGGCCACTATTTTTGGGAAAGGCCCTGCTGCCACAAAGTTGAAACAAAGCAAAAATAATGTTTCTAGGAGATGTTTATCCTCTCTGCCCTTCCATATCATGAAGATGAAGAAGGGAGGAGTAGATTCGATTCACAAATCATCAATTGTCGCAAATTTGTTGCATGATGATCTTACAACCGATAGGACAAAAACTCAATAAAATGAAATGAAAGATAGACAATTCGTCCTCCCTATCATGGAGTTACCTCAAGGGAAGGGGTAGAAATTGTTTCATGAATCATTAAACATCACTGAAAAGTATGTAATGATTCAAGACGCAATAGGTTCAATTACCTTACATTACCTTGTTCTACTCAAATTTGTTGCACTGTTTTTTTTTTTTTTTACCACTTTTTACTCCAATTTTATTAGCCTATTTTACATTACCTTTCTATTTCTTATCTTTTCTTCCTTTTTGTCAAAAAGTGTAGATTACGTCCACTAAGTCCAAAAGCAATAACGAGTAGCAAGCATTGACTTAACCCTAGAAATAAGCTTTTCAAGTCCTTTTCTATGGAGGTAATTACAAAGGAAGAATCAAACCCATTTACAAGCGATAATGAACTCGGAGTCAAACCCAAAATGAGCGATAATGACTAGTCAAACTCAAAAGAGCGATAATGACATAACTAAACCCAAAATGAGCGATAATGATTCCAAATCCAAACTCGATAATAAGCTATAATGACTCTTTCCTTTATGATTTCAAAGGGTCTAACTAGGAAGTTAGGCCCTTAGAAGTAAATGCACTGGCGATAAAGGGAGGTATCAAACAAAAGATTGTACTTAGCATAAGAGAGATGTAATGCCCTGGTAATGAACCTCTAAGGAGATTAAACCATTTAGCATAAAAGTCTCTTTCTTATGCTTTGAACAACAATCCTTTGTTAAATACAACTCTTAATCAAAATAAACAAAGAAAGGAGGGAGATTACAGAGTACTAATGGAAAGTGGGTGATTACAATGGTGTGAACATATATGAAAGTTATTAAAAAAAAAACAAAAAAGCAAGAAAATACTATCAACTCAAATAGATTTAAAGCCAAAGCCTATACACCAATCCATGAGGACTTACAACAATACATCTATAATATTCAAAGCATAATTTAACACACAAAGCAGCACTGAAACAATACAAAAACAATGCTAAAAATTGAGTTTTTGAGGTGGAAAAAGTGAGCAAAAATGGGCTAAAGCCAAGGGGTTTCAACCAACCAACAAGCCTAAAGAAGGGTAGCTAACCCCTCCTCTTTTTTGTGGCTTAAAATCACATATTTCAGGCCTCAAAATACTTTGAAAACAATATGGAAAAGTAAAGAAAAGAAAGAGAAAAGATGCTACAAAAGCTTAAAGTATACCTCTTAAAAGAGAGGATGCTCTTCTAGTTCACAAACCACAAGTTGAACACTCTAATAGCTGAAATTGTGTTCAAGAATCTCAGCAAGAGGCCTCAAGTTTTGGCTGAGGAAGTGTATGTATGGTGTATGTATATTGCAAGAGAGGAGGGAAGAGTGTTTGACAAGTTATGGCTCTTGGAAAAATTTTCTAACCCCAAACCATGAGGGGAGGTCATGTATTTATAGAAAAACACATTCTCACGTCAGAAATATCAATAATGAGACAGCTGGTGCAAAACATGCACATGGGGACAGCTGGCAGCTGTCAAAATATCTGTTGCGCTACATATGGCTGGCCAGCTATGAAGAGGTACAACCGACTAATCGAAAATGGCCTGACAGCCACTTATTGTCTAGCAGGTCTCCGAGTGGTTAGGCTAGAAAAAATTAGGTTTAGTTCCAAAGGGGTGCAAGGTTTAGGTTCTAAAACTCAAAGCTGAAGCCTCTTGCTGAAGAAATCGAATGATTGTACAACGTAACATTATTTCATCATCGAGCGTTTCAAAGTGAGGCGTTATAGCTCGACTTTTTGTGCTCCTTTCGGATACGACTAGCCCTACAGTTCGGACTCCCGCGGTTCTGAATATGATCTCACAAGTGCAATGTGAAATAGGTAAACGCCAAAGAGTCCAAATCCAGCAAATCTTTTGGAAAATCGATTTTGAATCAAAATGTCAAAAATGGACTGCTTTGCCAGATACAAAGTCACCACCTAAATATTTTTGGAAAATTTAGAAAACCCATAACTCATGCCAAAGGCCACGTGTCCGTCATCACAAAGATTGTCTCGGCTCGGGAACTTAGGTACGAGAGAGGAAGGTCATGAATTGAGCACCCCACTCGCCCGATCAAAGATCAGCCTCTACTAATCATGATGTGAATCTTATTTACATTATATGCTCTTGTTCCAATTATTAAACTAACTTTACTATGTGTTGCACACAAGTATAGACTAATTTGCAAAAATTGGAACATTTGATTCATGTATGTTTGAAAACTTGTTTGAATATGTACCACTTGGAACAGCGATCTCATATGAACATTACTCAAATTATTCCAATTCAAGCAATTTAGCCTTCATCCACAAGCATTCAAGCAATTTATCACTTAAACACTTAGTCTCATGGCAAGCATGCTAGACATGGAAACAATCACACTCATGCAATATGCTAAAGCACAAAAATGCTCAACTAGTACTCCAAGGCGAGCCAAAAGAAACAAAAGAGTTAGAAAACATGCATGCTCCTAACTAACGCAACATGACTAATACAATACATGCGATATGTAACTAATAGGCTCGGCTACTAATTATTACATTTGAGTCAATTTGATAGCATGTGGTTTAAGCACCTTTTCAAAGAAGTATTTAAACGACAATGCATTGTTAGAATGACGAACCAAGCCTCGATGCATGTAAGACAATTGGATACAAACATAGAGTATGCTAAAAGGAAAGTGATGTTCTAAACTAACTATCATAAGCAAGTAAATAAAAGGGAGAAAGACATGGGGTTGGAAGACATACACATTACAACATTGCTTGCCCTCGCACAAGACGATCCGAATGAATAATCTAGCTAATTAATTACCTAATTAACTAACTATTACAAACCCAAATGAATAAATTAGCTAAGCTACTTAAGTAATTATTACAACAACAAATTAATTAACTACTTTAGCTAATTAAATAATTACAACATATAGCTAATTAGTTACAAACTTGCTAAATCACAACACTACTATTATTACAACATCATCTTGACGGATCCCGAGAACTGAGGGACGGCTCATGCATGGATGCGAATTTCCACCCGATAATGCTCTACGTTTTGCTACTGGAATGCCTTTGTTGCACAGTCACAGTTGGAAAAATGCACTGTTTTTCACCTCAGCTTCTTCTCTGCTCTATAGAAAAAAGGGCACTACTTGCCTTGAAAAAGTGGCTAGCAACCCAGAAGTAGTGGTTGGCAAGCCACTAATAGTGGGTTGCCGTCCAGAAGAAGTGGCCTGCCAGCCACTAGTGCTGGTTCTCTCCTGTAGCAACAGAGGACAAACAGTGCACAAACCAGAGTATTCTCAGGGGATGTTTATCCACCCTACCTCTCCTTATCATCAAACAAGTCAAAGGAGGAGTAGACTCGATTTGCAAATCATCAATCGGCACAATTTCATTACATGATGACTTATGAATCAAGACAGACAATTCAATAAATGCACAATTTAAAGACTCTCAAAACCCCCTCCCTATCATAGATTGATCAAGGGAAGTGGTTAACATTGACTCTTGAACCGTTTACATCACTAACAAGTATGAAACGACTCAAGACTCAATGGGTTCAATTAACGTCCGATTGAACCCAAGTTGATTTTATTATCTTGCATCACTTTTAGTCCCAATTTTATTACTTCATTTTAACTACCATCCATTCCTTAATTCATTAAGTCTAAAGATGAACTTTAA
Organism: Camellia japonica; assembly: GCA_030407325.1. Taxonomy (NCBI): domain Eukaryota; kingdom Viridiplantae; phylum Streptophyta; class Magnoliopsida; order Ericales; family Theaceae; genus Camellia; species Camellia japonica. The sequence goes on along the minus strand of JAPPVO010000636.1, from coordinate 3,217 downwards.
GTCCACTATTGGAAATGAGCACCAAACCAAGTGTTGTTTTAAGCATGAGAGAAGTGTCATGCCGTTGGTAATGAATCCTCAAAGGGATTAGACCATTATGCACAATACCTCTATCCCAAGCTTAAACAAGCAAGTAGTTTGAAACAACTTTCAAAGCAAAGAAAAAGCTAAGAAATGAGGGAGGTTGCAGAGGTGATTAGAGATGAAAACAGGTATCGAAAGCAAGAAATAAATACTGTCAACTTAAATAGGTTGGTGGCTAAGGCCTAAACCACCAAACCTATGAGGACCATTACACTACAAGCATGCTATACAAAGCTTAAATGTAATGAACAACTAGAAACAATCCTAAAACAGTCAAAAACAATGTTGGACTTAAGACAAAAATTAAGCTAGTAAGCAAGCACAAGGAGGGGAGGCTACCCCCTCCATTTTTGGGACTTCAAAACATGATTTTTAGCCTCTGAAAAACTCTGAAATTCAGTGGTAAAAAGTTCAAAAAAGGTTGATAACAAGGTGGAAAACACAAGGGTAAAAGCCTATGAAACAAGGTTCAAAAAAGGGTGATCCACCCCTCTACCTTTAATGGCCTTAAACCACAAGTTTCAACCCAAAAATACAGTCCCAAGAAAGTCCAAAAAATAGTCCAAAAATAGGCAAAGATGGTAAATAAAGCAAAGAAACAAACCAAGAATTATACCTTTTGAAGAGGAATAGCCTCTTGAAGTGACAAACCAACACTTACATACCCTCAAGAGCTGAAAAATACCTCAGCACAAATACCACAAGGTTTGGTTTAGAGTGTATAGGCAAAGGCTTAAGAACTTGCAAGAGAGAGAGAGAGAGAGAGGAGGTCATCTATATATAGAAAAATATGAGACTCCCTCAAAAATATCTATACAAACATGTGTGGGTAGGTGCATGTATCTATGGAACCAGCTAGCACAATTGGCAAAAATATTTGAAAAAACACACAAGTGGCTGCCAAGCCACTAATAGTGGATGGCAAGCTACATTACTAGCCGGCAGTCCACAGTAGTGGCCGGTAGTCCACACTAGTGGGCCTGCAGGTCACAAGATGTTTAGTCTTGAAAAACTGTTGTTTTGGTCCAAAAACAAGGCAAGAGGTTCACAGGGTTTTGAGGCTCAAAGCTGAGGCATTCTGCTGAGGACTTCGAGCACTTGACAAGCATATACAAATTCATCATTGGGTGTGCAATCGGTGGCTCCCAAGTCTTAAGGGCCGTCAAAAATGGGGTATTTACAGGCGCCCAAGTCTTAAGGGAGGTCAAAATGGGGTGTCTACAATTGTTCAGTGTTGGGTGGTCTATTCACTTGAGCCGGACCGTATAAATCGGAGGCGTGACACACTAGACATGGTATTCCTAGTTGTCAAGCTCCCATTCTCTTAAACTGTAATTATGGCCTGGACATGGCTCCATGCAATGAAGGCTGTACCGAGTGCATACTATCAGCTCTTGTGGTTCCCTACTTAGTACAACATCAAGCAAATTCGGAGGTCACAGAGATCGGCAAGAGAATGTTACCTATGGCTCTCACCAAGAAGACAAAGAAGCGTGTGGTCAATTCAATTGAGATTCCAGATCAAAAGGTTCTTGAAAATGTGGAGAATATACCAACTGATAAAGTAACTGAGGATCTGGTTCGAGTCATGATTTCTGAAGATCTGGAGAAGTTTTTTCTCGTTGGAGTGAGTCTTAATGCTATCAAATGACAAGAGTTGGTTACCTTTCTCCTCGGCAACATTGATGTTTTTGTGTGGACCCCATGTGAGATGCATGGAGTCGAGTCGAAAGTGGTTGTGCATTGTTTGAATATGGATTCGAAAGCCAAGACTATTATATAGAGAAGCCAGCAATCGGCTGTTGAGCATGCCAAAGCATTTGTTGAGGAAGTTAATAAATTATTAGAGGCTGGGGCAATACAGGAAGTAACTTATCCCACATGGCTATCCAACACTGTGGTGGTGAAGAAGAAGATGGGGATGTGGAGGGTTTACGTTGACTTCACAGATTTGAACAAAGCATGTCCCAAAGACTATTTTTCACTTCCCTGAATTAATCAACTGGTGGATGCCACTGTACTTCACTAGAGGATGAGTTTCATGGATGCTTATCGAGGCTACTATCAGATATAGCTATGGACCTAGCCAATCAGGAGAAAACTGTGTTTCTCACTCTAAGGAGAACCTATTGCTACAAGGTTATACCCTTTGTATTGAAAAACGCTGGGGCAACCTGTCAAAGATTGGTCACTACTATGTCCAAAGACCAACTTGACAAAACCACGGATGTGTACATCGATGATATGGTGGTGAAGTCAAAGGAGAAGAGTGCTCATCTTTTCGATCTTGCTAGTACCTTTGACATTTTGCAGAAATAAAAGATGAAGCCCAACACCCCAAAGTGTGCATTTCACATTGGCTCATGCAAATTCGTTTGCCATATAGTGAACCACCGTGGAATAAAGGCCAATCTGAAGCAAATTAAGACCATAATGGAACTTAGCTCTCCCAGAATTGTTAAAGAAGTCTAGAAATTAATGGAAATGCTAGCAACGTTGAACATGTTCATTAGCCAATCCTACGATCGATGTAGGCCATTCGTTCAGACACTTCAATAAGGACAGCTGTTCAAGTGGACCATGGAGTGCCAAGAAGATTTTGAAGGGCTAAAGACTTACCTCAGCTCTGTCCCATTATTATCAACTCCAGAGCTAGGTGACGAGCTTGTTTTATACTTGGTGATGTCAGATCATGCAGCGAGTGCCATCCTTCTCAGGGAAGAACTCAGCGAACAGAGACCTATTTTTATGTCAGCAAATCAATGCTTAGAGTGGAAACTTAGTGTCTACCCCTCGAGTAGTTGATTTTGGCCCTTGTAGTGCCTACCAGAAAATTGATGCATTACTTTCAGACCTATACCATTAAGGTATTGACAGATCACTCTCTTCATTTAGTTCTATGCCGAGCTGAGTCTTCTGGGCGAGTATCCAAGTGGGCGTTGGAACTCGGGCAATATGATCTTAAGTTTCTATCCAGGTTATTTGTTAAGGGTTAGGTTGTTGTCAATTATATTGTCAAATTTACTAGACCAACAACGACTGATGCCGAATTTAGCATGCTGAGCCAGTCAATATCTTGTCTTGCATAGGAGTGATGAAGGTATGTAAGAGATATATGGCAATTGTATTGTAA
>JAPPVO010000634.1:0-36798 GCA_030407325.1 Camellia japonica | reverse complement strand
TGGTGTCCCACCATCTCTCTACCAAAGCACCCATCAGTGTCCTACTAGCAGGACAACGGGAGATCCCAGTGCAAAAGGGCCCAAACCCTGCCACGTCAACCAAATCCCGGACAGCCTCCGGGAGCTTCGTGTACCACTTCCTCGCCGTGATGGAGCCATATCCTCGCGCAGCGCAAGAAGTCACCTGCATTCAGGATGAACACATGTATTCAGTTTCAGAATGAAATGTATAAGCTGCGTGCAAATGAACTGAATAGGCTGCGTGCAAATGAAATGTATAAGCTGTGTGCAAAATTAAATCAGATATAGAATTTGGGCTGCGTGTTCAACTCTCAATCAGTGTGTGCTGCGGGTTCACAATCAGTTCGAACTGTGTGTTCAACGTCAAGTGTTTGAGCTGTGTGTTCAAAATTCAAAATCAGTGGGCCGTGTGTTCAACTCTCAATCAGTGTGTGCTGTGTGTTCACCTCAATAATGGGCCGTGTGTTCAGAATTCAAGTGTTTGGGCTGCGTGTTCAACTCTCAATCAGTGTGTGCTGCGTGTTCACCTTCAATTTGGGGCTATGTGTTCAGAAATTCAAAGTTTGGGCTGCGTGTTCAACTGACAACAAGTGTGTGCTGTGTGTTCACAATCCGTTCGAGCTGTGTGTTCAACGTCAAGTGTTTCAGCTGTTTGTTCAAAATTCAAAATCAGTGGGCCGTGTGTTCAACTCTCAATCAGTGTGTGGTGTGTGTTCACCTTAACAACGAGCTGTGTGTTCAACATCAAGTATTTGAGCTGTGTGTTCAGATTTCAAAATCAGTGGGCTGTGTGTTCATCTCAAAGTTTGGGCTGTGTGTTCAATTCTCAACAAGAGTGTGTTGTGTCTTCACAATCAATATATGGGCCGCGTGTTCAGAAATTTGGAGTGTTTGAACTGTGTGTTCAAGATGCAAATAGAATACGGTGTTATAAACTAAACATTCAAAGCAAGCTGTGAGCTTGAGTGAGCAGATAAACATAGCAAAAGCACAAAATGCACGGAAAATGCAGAATGCATTGCAGAAAATGTAAGAGTGAAGTAAATACCTCTCGTGCCTGGTAAGAGAGGTGGGACTCCGGCTCTCGCAAAAGCAGATCCCTAGGCGCTCGATCATCAAAATCAGTAAAGTGGTGGAAAACTGCCTGCGGGAGGATGTGCGCCGGAGGGTCGTACCTCTCGGGAATGAATGGCCGGATCCTCGGAGGTAAAGCCATAATATCGGGATCATCTCCGGCACCCGGAGGACCTCCACCGTGAGGAAAATGACCAGCCATCTCGAAAAATCTGCAAAAAGGAGAAAAAACGAGCAAAATAAGCCAAAATTGGAAAAAGTCAACAAAAGTCAACTCTCAGGAAATGAAAAAGTCAACAAAAGTCAATTCCCGAGAAAATCTTCCAAATATTGAGACAAACTTACCTCAAGTGGTGAAAATGAGAAAAGAAGCACTGAAATCAAAATTTAATCAGTTCAAAGTGACGAAAACTGAAAGATTTCGCGAAAATAACTTGCGTGGGGCGTTGGAAAACGCGTATAGAGCGCAGATCTGAGGAAGAAAATGGTTTGGGAAGGTAGAGGAGACAATTTCGGAGCTGGAGTTGTGAGGAAAAGTGCTTTGGATAAGCACATTTAAAGAAAAGAGAGCAAAAGGACCAAACTGCCCCGGATTTGGGCTAGGTGGCCGACAGGCCACCTTTTCTGGCAGGCCAGCCATCCCTCTCCCTCACCCCTGGCCGACAGGCTCCCCCTTGGACCAAGCATGGCGGCAGCCTTCCCAACATGGCCACCAAGGTCTCTGTAAATTTTGGTGATGATTGGAGCCCCCGGCACCCAAGAAAGTACAAGGAAAGTGCACTTTTCGTCGCGAAACCCCTCCGCGGGAACTTCAACTCCAACTTTCAATGTGTGTTTCATCATTACTCGCCGAGAGCAAGATGTATCCTTTTTGAATACGTTGTGAACTTTCCGAGAGGTAAACTAGAGGTCGCGATTGAGCCATCTTCGTCGAAACTTGCATTGCTTTGCTCGTTGTTTCGTTTCGAAATGTGCATTCGAGTTTACGCTTATCCTGCATTGTTATGCACGTCACTTGCATTCTCATGCACACCACTTGCACTGTTCTGCAAGTTTCACGAGCATTGTCATATCCTTGTGCTTAACTTGCGTTGTCACGCGCGTCGCTTCTCGCATTGCGATGCACTCCCCCATCAACACCGCGTTTGCCTGCATTCGATATCACACTGAACATATGTTGCTAACTATGTTGTGCTTGTTGAGTTTCTTCTTTTTGCAGGCACGATATTGTATGTACGGTTCATTTGAGGCTGGTGCGACCAGACGTGCCGCACAGGTATTGTATCTTCTCCGTGTGAGACGTGGTGAGAATTCAATGATTCTCCGCATTCTTCAACTGCATGAAATATAGCATTGCTTTGTATTCTTGCTTAAAACTGTTGCATCTATTATGAATATTTGCTTCATTACAGCTTGCTGCTTCGCATGATCATTGAGTTACATCCGGCTTTGTGCATATCGCTTTGCATTTTGCCTCCGCTTGTGGGCACATTTCTTTGTTTATCTGTATGTTTGTCTAAGTCTTCGGCCTTGTCAAAAATGGGTCGTCTCTAGGCTTTGACATTCACTCCCGTCACTTATGACTTTCGAGTTCTGTCAAAGAGGGGCAACTGTAGACACCCCATTTTTGACCAGCCTTAAGACTCAGACGTCACCAACTGAGTGCTCGGTGATAGTGCATATTGTGCTCGTTCTGGAGTTTCAGAGTCTTGGCTGCGAGCCTTGCCTCCGGACTTCCGGATTCTTTTGTGCCTTGCCTCGATTTGCGAACCAGGCCCCGTTTTCTTTGTTTTCTCTTCCCGAAGAAAGGGAGAGGTCTCGTAGATCGTCTCTCAGTGGCCGTAGGCTACGTTTCGTGGTCGTAGGCCATTTTTCCTGTTTGGAGCCCGGTTCTCGGTTTTCGGAGCTGTCGGCCGTCTGCCTCGGTTCGGAACAGCTTAACCACCTCCGTTTGCTCTGGTTTTTGGAATACACCTTGTTTCCTCCCTTTTGAGGGACACTGTGGCCTGAGAGACCAACTTCGTGGTCGAACGCCATCTCCGGTGCTTAACAGCTTGTTTTCGGGGCCCTAGGCCGTACGTTTCGGCCCCCAAACCTTCGTTTTGCATCGGTTTGGGTTCATTTTTGGCGGAGACCTTATTTTCATTGTTAGAAAGGTTGTAGAAGGGTGGGAGGCCAGCAATTGTTCTGAAGACCAGCTTTATTCCTTCATCACTCTTTATCGCCCGTTTTCTTCACTAGAAAGCTGACTTTTTCCATTCCCGGGCCACTTTTTCTGACTTTCCACCACACCATTGTGTTATACACACCTGGGAGGCCACCAATATGGATAGGCCGGCCATCAATTGTTCTTGACCCTTTTGAACCCCTCTAAAAAGTTGGTTTTTCTCTCTCTTGGGTTACATTTTCTGGGTTTTGACCATACAGCTGTGTTATACACACATGGGAGGCCACCTTTTTGGGGTGGCCGGCCACTAATCTTTGTTGACCCTTTTGACCCTGGCCGGCCGGCCAGGGGAGGTGGCCGGCCGACCACCTGAATCTCCTGAACCTGGCCGGCCAAATTTCTTCTCCTTGTGTATCACAGTTGTGCCAGCTGTTTTGCCCCAGACCCCTGCCCGGGGATCTGCCCTTTTGGGGGGGAAATTTGAATTTGGTTTCCCCCCCTTTTCCCTTGGCCTCTCCTCTATAAAGCCAGCACCTCACCTCTATTTTTAAGGGTTACAAAAATTGGTTAGAGCCTTTGCATACAATCCTCCCTCTCTCTCTCATCCAAGCTCTAAAACCTTAGTTTCTTGGCCATTTTATACACCAACCCATAGCACAACACCTCCATCACTCATTCCAGCACATTGGAGGACATTTGAAGAGGTTGGAAGCTCAGAAATTTGGCCCAAAAGCTGCTGGTTTGCTGCTCTTCAAGGGTAAACACCTATTTTCCTTAAACTTGCATTTTTTTGCTTCATTTATAAGCTATACTTGCAAGCATTTCTGGACTTTGTCATGAACTGAAAAAGATCATATTTTGAGCTCCTCTGCATGTTTGATTAAGAACTCTTTGCTGTTTGAGGTCTTCTACTACCTCTTGTCTCCTATCTCTCTTAATAGGCCTATTTTTGCATGATATTTTAGCCCTACTTGTGATTATTTTCGTGACTTTCCTTAAACTGTAAAGTGTCTTTTTTTGAGCCCCTCTTCAACTTTGTTGAAGGGATCTTTACTGTTTGAGGCCATCTACTGTCCCTTGTCTCTAATCTCTCTTTTAGGGCTATTTTTGCATGATACATTAGCCTTATTTGTGAGCCCTTTTGGACCTCAACCTAAACTGAAAATAGTCTTGTTTTGACATCATCTTCATGTTTGATTAAGGCCTATTCTCTGTTTGGGGACACCTTCCCCTATGCATGCTTCATTCTTTCATGATTAGGGCTATGCATTAGAGCACTTGCATTGGCCATGGTTTGGCCTCTTAGCCACTGAAATCCAGTGGATTTTCAGTGGCTTTGATGCATTTTTGAGCCTCAAAATCAGAGGGGGGTGACCCCCTCTCACCTTGTTTTGTTTGATGGTCTTTTTGGCCTTCCAAAGAGGCCCTATCTTGCATGCCTTGTTGACTGATTTCAGGGCCAATTTGGTGAGTTTTAGGGCTATCATATTTGATTTTCAGAGTTGATTTGGCTATGCTAAGTGTCCTTGATGCATGTGCTTAATAACCCCTTTGTATGCCTTCTAAAAGAACCCATCATTTTTGCATGTGTTGGCTTCATTTCAGAGTTATTTGGGCATGTTTTGGCATGTTTTATTCACTGATTTTTTCTGGTTTGATGAGTTCTCACTTGCTTCATATACATGCCATGTAAACCATGCTTGCTAGTCAAAGTTGCATGCTATTTTAGTCCATCTTGCTAGCATCTTTTGGCCATGCTTTGAACTAGAAATGTTCATGTTTTGGGACTTCCTTGGTTCTGTCTTTATGCTTCATGATCAAATAATGCATGCTTTGTATAACTATAGGTCAATACATGTGCCTAGTTTTGTGTTTCGGGACCATTCCATGCATCGGGTGCCATGTTTCCATGTTTCGGGATCATTTTGCATCACATTTCAGTGCTGGAACTTGCATGTTTGTATGCCATATTTCGTGCCTTGCCATGCCTTGTTAGAGTGGCATTTGTGTCTTAAGATCGGTTCTCGGCTTGCGTGCATGTGTGCACGTATCTCGAGTGTCTCATTTTCATCTCATGGCCGCTGATGTGAGTGGCTGAGGTCCACTCATGTTGGTGTAAGTCCATCATGCATTGCGTATGCCATTTCAATTCATAGCATTGCGTATGCTAGGTTGTATGTTAGAGCATCGTGCATGCCGTATTACATCGTGCATTGTGTATGCCATCTCATAGCATTGTGTATGCTAGGTTGTATATTAGTTGCATAGTGCATGCCATCTCATTTGCATTGTGTTTGGGATAGGAGTTAGCTCGAGCACGGCAAACGAGGGACGTTTCGTACTTTGAGTGACGGAACGTGTCTCAATTCCCGGTCACCGACACTCCGGATTATCCATGATGGAGTCTCGGTCTTGTTGTGTTTATGTGTGCATTCATTTCATATTAAGTCGTGCAATTCGACTCCTCGGCCATCATGCATCGATATGCGTGATTGGTGGCACGAGGATCGAGGACTACGCTCCCTGAAGAGTAGTCAAGCATACATATGTGAAAATACATTGCCATGCCCCTTTCCTGCTCTGTGTTGCGGCAAATCAGAAACCGGCAGTCTTTTGGAGCTTCGTGCAATATTCCGGGCTTAATTGTAAACAGAGGCTAATCAGGGCATCGCCATGGATTTCCGCGCAAAGCAACTCAAGCATGCATCATTCATCATCCGGAGCAGAGTCGAGGCAGTCCCTAGCTTGTATGCCAATTTACTGCTTTCCTAGATTAATTCGTTAATTAATTAGGATTTTGTATTTATTCGGACTGTAATTATTCATTTTGGACTGTATATTATTTATTTGGACCCTCCGAGCGAGGGCATAATTGTAATAAGTGTGCGTGTGTGCGATGTATGTCTTTCAACCCCACGTCTTTCTCCTTTTTATTTACCAGCTTATGATGGTTAGATTAGGGCATGTTTCATTTAGCATACAGTATGATAGCATGTTTGCATTCATTCATCTGTTTTGCATGCACCGGGCTCGGCGCATCATAACTCACTGCATTGTATTTCAATTCCAAGTTGAGTACTTGTTAGCTGTAACATCCCATATGCCATGTTTAGAATAGCCGAGCCTATCTTAGTTGCATTCCTGCATGTGTTGCATTAGGCATTTCTGTATAGTTAGGATCAAGCATGAATTTCTAACATAGTTTCTGTTTTGGCTTGGAGTACTCGGTAAGTTTTTACGCTTTAGCATCCTTGCATGTGTGTGAGTGACTGCCATGATAGCATACTTACCATGAGGCTATTTGCTTATGTGATATAACTGCCTGAATGCCTGTGGGTGAAGGTTGGGTTACTTGGATTGGAACAATTCATTCACTGTGAATTTTAAGCCCACTAGATAGTGGCAAAACCATGTTTTCTAAGCTCACCCGAGGGTGGCAAAAATCTGCATTTTAAGCCTACTTGCGGGTAGCAAACCATATTTCAAAAACAAACATGAAATGTTTTGTTCTAATTCAGGCGATCCAGTCTATACTTGTATGCTGTGCGCATCACATAGTAAAATCTAGGCTAATAACCGGAATAAGAACGCATAATGTTTTCAAAACTAGATATCATGGTCAGTAGAGGCCGATCTTTGATCGGGCGAGCGAGGGTGCTCACGAAGTGACCTTCCCCAATCGTACCTAAGTTCCCGAGCCGAGGCAACTTTGGTGATGACGGACACGTGGCCTTAGGCAACGAGTCAGGATTTCCTAAATTTCCCAAAAATAAAACATTTAGGTGGCGACTCTGTATCTGGCAAAGCAGTCCATGTTTGGCACTTCTTTCAAAAATCTGTTTTCTCAAAACGATTTGCCGGATTTGGACTCTTTGGTTCAGATTAAGAACCGTGACATTAGAGTCCTGAACTGTAGTGAGCCCAAAATGAACGGAACGGGACTCATCCCTCCGGGGCGTTCGGGGACGTCTACACCCTTCAATCTAAATGACCTAGCAATAATCTTGCCACTAGATTAAGGCCATGTTAGCGCTTGAATGCATGATCATATTCTAACACACAACATCAAGCTAACCTTGTCATAGCAGGTCATCAAATTTTGTAGTTAACATGAGTAACAAGCCGAAGGAATGAACTTGATAGGATACCTACTGCTCTAGGACCAAAAATTATTTAATAAAACATGGAAGGATCCAAAACAGTATAGCAATGAAGTTCTCATGTACCAAATTCATTAGCTAAATTAGCAGAATGCAGAAAATTTGTCAAAATTCATTCTTAACAATTAGAAGAGCATTAACTTAAATGAAAAGAAAATATAATACCAGAGAAAATGTAAGGTCCCTCAATATCAATCCAGAGAAAATCGATCCAGAGAAAATTCAATTTAGAGAATTTCTCTGGACAAATCACAGAGAAAATTCCAAATTTCTTTAGACCAACACCAAATTTCTCTGGACATATCACAGAGAAAATTTTACACACCACCCACACCAAGTTTCTCTGGACACATCACAGAGAAATTTTACACATCTCCAATACCAAATTTCTCTGGAAGAGAATCTGAAAAAGAGCACATATTATGATATATTACCACCATAAAAGAAGAGCCGAAGAAGAACTCAACCCATCAAGTAAATTGAGAGAGAGAGAAAGAGATCTTCCAAAACAACTTTCAAAAAGTACCCATAGATATCTGTAAAAGCTCTCATCAACAATGGCCTTTTTTAATTTTCCCTTCCAACCCAGAGAAATTTACAAAACCCAAAGAAAATTACTTCCAACCCAGAGAAATTATGAACTTCCCAAAGAATTTCTCTGGGTTCAACCCAGAGAAAATTGAAATTTCTCTGCAGAGAAGGAGGTCTTGGAAAAAAAACAATACAAGCTACACCAAATTTGTAGATTCTTAGGAAGACGATAAACACCAGCCAGATATTACAAAGTCTTCTCAAAGTGAATGCATGTACATACTAAATACAAACACATGGTAAATAACTGACATAATTCAAAAGGAGGAAAAAACAAAGAATAGGATTTCCAGAGAAAATTTGATCCAGAGAATTTCTCTGGATTTCCAGACTGTTCAACAATATTGTGCCTATAGCTGTCAAATTATTTTTGGTGGCTCTGGCATTTAGGGTTCAGATGCTTTTAATTGACTTCCGAAACTTTGGAGGCAAGAAAAAGGCAAAAGTGTTGTCGATTAAGAATGCAATGATTTTTTATAAAATAATTTGGGGATGTTAATTTGTTTTAGGATAGTGTCTTTTTGCATCATTTTGGGCATCTGTTTCCCCCTGTTTAAAGAGAACTCGTTTTTTCTTATTTCTATAGATTGAAAGTTTGTTTTTGAAACATAGCTTTTGAAACATAGCTTTTGTTTGTTTTCAAATAACTGAAACAGCAAGTAGTAGACATTCGAAAGCAAAAGAATATGTTTAACTGGGGAGACATTAACAATTGATTCTACAAAATACACAGAATTATGAAGAAATCTACTCACTTCAGCATGGAAGATAAAAGAAAAATATCTTCCTTCTCTAGCCCTAAATTTTAGTGTGAATCATATTTGAAAACCATTAACTAAGGCTCAAAATCAAGACTAAAAAGTATAGCCAAACTCACTCCCCCTTAATTCCAGTTCAACAACTTCAAGTACATGAATGACTGAAATACCAAATAGTATGCTTCAGAAACCTAAAAAATGGTATGTCTATCCTTAGTGGGCTAAAGCAACACCACTGCCGCCTAATCCCATCTTCATTCCCAAAATCGTAAGCTGCTCAACAAATAGACCTCAGCGACACAGAGCCTTCGTTTTGGCGCTCTCGATCCACTGCGATTCCATTCTTTTGTCCTCGATTTGCCAGAGTCAGCAACATGATGATCATGAGATCGAGATCGATGGGAGCGAACAAAGATCTCTCTGCGTGATGATCTCTTCGACGGCGAACTTGGCAATGACGACAGCCGACGGCGGACTGGCTCCTCCGAATCAATGTTGGACAACCCTCCGAATCGGTGCTGAAACGGTTCATGGTTGATCGAATTAGAGAGAGAGAGCAAGAGAGAAAGTGATTACATCTAATGGTCGAAGTGAAAAGCTTAGAAATGTGTTCATGTGTGTAAAAGGAGAAAACGAGAGACTAGAATTTCTCTGGATATATGGGTGTATGATTAAGGGACCTTAGACATCACAAAATAATATTGTGGATCTCTTTCATCACCAAAAGTAGAAGAGGGACCTTAGACTAATTTTCCCTTTTATAATTTAATATATCATACAAAATTATTATATGATAATTACACTTTTATAATACGATAGAACTAAATTATCAAAATACATAAATAATTTAACTAAATCTAATATATATAAGTATTCAACTAACAATTTCATAGAACGATAACGCCAATATTATCAAAATAAATAATTAAAATCATACTTTAATTTTAATTTTAATTTTAAATTAAAATTATTTTTTATAACACACATTGTACCATCAAATATTTTTTTTAAAAGAAATAGTATGTGCATTGCACGGCTCAACTGGTAGTATATATTATTAAAAGTAATATTTTTTTTATACTTAGGTGACACATTATAAGAATTTACTTTTTCTCAGAGAGCCGCGTCAGCATATATTTTCTTAATTACATATAAAGTTCTATACAAACCCAAACCTAATTTAAATTATACTAACTTGACCTATTTTATATAGACTCTATTTAACAAATATTTCTTGTTTTATATATTTCGGTAAATTGAGATAATCCATAAACCCAATACCAATTCTATAAATTTTATAGTGATTTTATATATGAAATTATACTTCATTTCCTATATTATTTTATATAATCACAACTCATAGGAGAAAAAACCTGCATAATAATGATACTCTCATGGAATCTCTAAAGTTTGGATCTACTGCTTGAGTTATTTTTTCAATTGTTGAACAGTAAGTTCTTTTATGTTTTGACATTATATTATAAATGATTAATCACTTCACACACTGAGTTGTATTTATCGTTTGGATATTTTCATTATTTTTTCTTTTTGTTTAGTTGTTGTTATGTGATTCTTTCTTAATTAGTCGTTGTTGAATTTATTTTATATAGTTGATATTTTAATTTAATTAAGAGTTTTGTTTTACAATCTTATAACTTTATATATATATATATATATATTAAAATCATTATATGATAATCCAACTACAACATATTTATATTTAAAATTTTTAATAAATTTTATATAATTTCTATTTCTACATATTTTTATTTTTTAATTGAATATAAAATAAAAATGAATAGTTAGAATTACTTTTAATTTTATGTTACTAATTCTTCTTCTAATTTAACTATTATTTTTAATATCAAAATGAGTATTTATTTTACTATTTATTTTTAATATTTATTGAACAAAAATTTACAAGGAAAGAGATGACTGTAGACTGTTTAGATTACTAGAGTATTGTTTGCTCTAAGAATGCTTGAAAACCATACTTCTTTCTTAATTTCAAGTATACTATAAGTAATATAGCGATCCGAGTTTTTCTCCGTTCTTTGTGGTATTCCGAACTCGAGTTCCGAGTTATGTGCTGATATCCGTGTCTTGTTTCCATTCTTTAATTTCTTATATTTGAGTTTTGGGATGTGTTGGGCAGGTTTGTAACAGGTTGGTTGTGTTTGGAAACACAGTGTTGCTGTCCAGTTTTTGGTGTCGTCGCTCGAGCGAGCTTTGAGTTTGTGTCTCTTGGCTCAAGCGAGAACTCTTGTGCTCGAGCATGCGTCTACGTCTCTTTTGACCTAAAGGTTGTGTTTCTTGGCTCGAGCGAGCTTTCCTTCGCTCGAGCGAGCGAGCTGTATGTTTTGGGTTTCTTCGCTCAAGCAAGCTTTCCTTCGCTCGAGCGTGCTTCTGGGTTGCAGACCTAAAGCTTCATGTTGTTCGCTCGAGCGAGGTTTTTTGTGTCTGGTCGCTCGAGCGACCACTTCTTCGCTCGAGCGAGGATCAAGTATATCAATTCGCAGTAGGGGTCTTCTTCTCCATTTTTGATCCTCTTTCTTCCTCAAAACCCTAGATCGGTAGCTCCTCTCTAAACTCTCTCTCTCTCTCTACAAATACACCATGTTCTAGAGACCTTCTACCCTAGTCTCTTTGTAAGAAATGTTGAGCATCGCGAGGGCTACGTTTTGATCTGAACAAGTTTGGGTTTGGAGCACTTTCGAGTTTCTCTCTTCTTCTTCTTGGTTTCTCCATTTGAGGTAGGGATTCTCCTTGCTCTTTTTCAATGCCTTGTTCATAGATAGACATGTGGTAAATTTATATTGCATGAAAATCATATCCATGTTGGATTTCTTTGAAAAACATGTAAGGGAACCTAGGGTTGGTTGTTTGAGAATGGGTTTATTATCATTGATTGTTCTTTGGGCTAATTGGGGAGTAAACTAGCATGTTATTGTTGAGAGAAGAGAAAGCCCTAAATTATATTTTGATTTGATAAATTAAAAGGGAGGATGGTTGAACAATGTTTGTAAATTACTATTGTTAATATGGGTTGTGTAAAAGTGTTAATGGCTAAGGGATTAACTATGGCTTTGGAGTTATTTTGAAATGAATGTATTGAACTGAGAGGGGTTATGGCTTTATTATCCGTGGGATTGGTTTTGTGAAAATGAAAAGAATGGAATTGTTTTGTGAAATGGGAAAAGTGTATTCACCCAAAAAAAAAATTTTATTCACCCAAAAAAGAAATAGGAAAAGTGGGTTGGAATAAGTGGTGGATTATGTTGACTTGGAAAATTATGAAAGTTGATCTTGAAAATGGAAAATGAAATGATAACTCTATGTGAGTCTCGGAAAATAAATATGAGAGTTAAACTATTATATCATGGGTGTTGAATACATACATTTGGGGGTTTTACCTTTAACTATTGTACTAGTGTCGTAGTTGGGTTTAAGATCTCATGAGAGTTGAGTCTTTTGAATAAGTGTGTTGAATACATGCATCTAGAGGTTCTGTCATTGGTCATCGGTGGAGGATGAAATTGTTGTATTGAATTGTTGTGTATGCATTACACTTATGTTGGTTGGACATTATTGAATAGTTTATGTGTATGTATATTGGTGTTATATACCGCGCTTAGAATGAGGGGTACCAGTACCTTCTAGCTAGCGCCTGGAGAACTTGGCAGAGGTACCAGCACCTTCCAGCTTGTGTCTAGAGAACTTGGTAGAGGTACCAGTACCTTTCAGCTTGTGTCTGAAGAACTTGGCATGTCATTTGTTGTAGGTGTATCCTTAACTTACCATGCTTATGGCAGGTAGAGCAGAGCTTTTTATCATCATTGTCTCAGTGTATCTGAGTATGTTATGGGTTACAATGGTTACAGTTTTGAAAGGCCGAGTTGCCTCATTTGTTGATCACATACTTGTTGATGATTTGTTGTTTCTCTTTTTACTAAAAGTATGCATGTATAGATATGAATGTGTTGGGAACAGACATAAATACTATTTTAGAGATTTTGGAAAGTGTGAAGGAAATTGGGTATTTGTGAACATGTTTTGAAAAAGGCAAATCTATGGTGAGTACGGAAAATGAGAGAAAAGTAATGGGCTCGGTGAAATTGTTTTCTAGAATTGTTATTGTCATGAAAGTTTGGAAAAAAGGGGTAATGAAAAGAAAAGAAAGGTGAATCGCTTACAATGTTGAATGAAATGGTTGATTTTGAGAAAAGTTCATACATATGTATATTTTGTATAAACTGCCACATTACTATTCTAGTATGAGATTGAGCATTCATGATCGTAGCTATCTGTAAGTTGTTATTGTTAAGGATCATGTTGAGATTCGTACTGGACTTTATGTTCATCCCATGTTGTTGAATCTTTTTCAGGTGATAATCAGGATGTGCTACAAGACTTTGGATCTTCTTATTTGTTGGCCACGGGGCCTCTTTTGTGTTGGCGGAATGCCATTTATGTAAAAGGGTTACACCCTTCTTCTTGATCCTTTAATGATGTAAGCCCACGGGCAGTTTATTTAGTATGCTCATGTTGTATTTAATTTGCATTCGGATGAGAGAATTGTTATTTATTTCTACTCGTTGAACTAAAGAGTTTTTCCGTATGTTATCTCTGAGCTTGAATTAAATTAATGAATTTGATAATGATTTTGAGTAATAAAAAGTGCGGGCGTGACAAGTAATCTATGTCCCATATTACTTTCCCTTACGGCCTTTATATAGGCACCTTGAGAACTTCAAGTCTGGACTTCAACCTAATCTATAAACATAAAATATTTTACATATTATATTTTATTGTTGCTAGAAGACAAACAAAAGACAAGCAAATAGGTGGTGTGGTTACATAATGATCACATCTTATTTATGAATAAGAGACACTTGGTGGTGTAGTCATATGGAGGTGTAGTCCTCTCAATCCAAGATTTCACCAACCTGTGGTTTTGTCAATACATTGCATTCTCTAGATTTTATACTCCCTCATCACCTATGGCATCACTAAGATCATAATTCTCATCATATTCTTCAAACATTTCATCACGTCCTTCTAGATGTTACTCCATCAGATATTTTTTCAAAAATTTACTTCATCTTTCAGATAAATATGTTCTAGAATCTACTTGTTCCAAGTAATCATATATTGATTCATAAGGCAATTTTAAAATAAATATTTTTTCCGTCAATGATGGTGTTACTACAAAGGTGGTCCTTCCATAATAAATTAATTTAAACTCAACAATTGTTAATTCTGTAGTTTCATGAGATATTATGAAAAATTATCTTGCCCTTACCTCTGTTGGATCTATTATAAAAGGTACTTTTGAACCAATCACATTTGTAGGGGATCACGTCATTCTTGTCTTTTATTTTTATCAAATAATGAACTGCATTTAGACGTCCATCATTTACCTCCGATTGTGCAGTTGTAAATGTGATGGGTACTATGCTTGGATATTCTTTATAGATTTCATAAATTTTCTTGAACATGAATTGTTGAAATTTGGTGAGTTGAGAGAACATGGTACTCTGTGAGTGAAATGGAACGTCAAATGAATTGATTATTCCTAATTTCTACATTTGAACCAGAGGATCTTTTAGGTTGATGACCTTGTCTGGTTTGAAAGAAACTTTAACATTCTATAACTGTACAAGGCTATCCGTCCGTTAAAATAGCACCATTTAGTTCTCAGATGGTTGACACTTTCGTCATACTATTTTAGAAATAATTTAACGAAAATACGTTCTCTTATTTTATTTAGACTTCTTAAGGAACAAATATAATACTTCCAATCATAAAAAAGTTTTGACAATTAAATGGATGGTCCTAATGAGCACGTTCACTGAACGACTCTTTCCTGCTGCTAGCATTCTTCTGATAATTTCAGCGTTGTCTTGTATCACTGTGACAACCCCGCCACGGATTACTGCTAAACTGTGACTGAACATAATAAGTAACTGATTAGGATGAATCCTAAACTGATTGCATGAGTATGTTGTTTGATTGCATTTCTATCTGCTTATCAATTGATTAATCTGTTCATGTTTTAAGTTTTGAACTGCAAATTAAAGGCCTTATCGGCGGCGCGAATCAGAAATTGATTAGTATTATGTGCTAATTAGGATTTATGTGATTTTATGGTAGGTTTAATTTAAATTTGATTTTGGATGATTAAATTGGATTAAATAATGTAAATCACATTAGTTCAAGTAAATTGCCAAAATGCCATTAGTGGGCCACTTTCATAAACCATCTTGAGACTTGATTATATGTCGATTTGTTCATCTTCTTGAGGCCAAAACTGTGAGCAAGAGAGGGAGAGTAAGAGGAAATTTAGTTTATCAAGAATTTGGCTTGGAGACTTAGAAGATTTGGAGGATAATTGCAATTGAGCTTCCATATCTTGATATTCAAGACCTAAGGTAGGAAATCATCTTCTTGATTGTGAATTCTAGTTGTATCTTGCATGGTTCATGGTAAATTAGTGTTTAGATTCAAGAATTGGTTTAAAGAGTTGAATGTGAGAGTGAATTCATGCATGCATGTCTATGCCATAGCGTTTTGAAGTCATTTTTCATGAAATTCCCACATGCATGTTTCTATTTTGGTTTTGATCCATGAATTAATCATATTCTTGAGCTCAAACTTGCATTTTATCATGTCTTAGAGCATAAGAGTTCGTGAGAACTCATGCATGTATGAGTTTTGTATTGTTCTTCATGTTCTTGAATTTTGAGTTGAAGTTTGTGTTTAATTGAACTACCTTTGGGCTTTGATTTTGCAAATTGATCTTTGAAACATGTCATATTATGAGTTTTAAGGTGTTTTCCAGAAAATTGGCCCAAAAGAATCGAATTTGATGCTTTAAATGTTGAATTTGAGCTTGGAGGTTCAATTTGGAAATTCCAGATTTTGGACCCACGCTCGAACGTAAGACTTCACGCTCGAGCGTACACCCTGAGTACATGCATCCCGCTTGAGCGGGGAAAGTAACACTCGAGCGTGAAATGCGTGTATCCAATACTTTTCATGTGTTTACAGTCCGTTCGAGCGAGGGAATGTGCGCTCGAGCGAAAACTTGTGTCTCACGCTCGAGCGGAGGTCGAGCGCCCATCGAGCGTGAATTGCATGCATCCAGTACTTTTGTTTGAGTTTACAGTCCGCTCGAGCGAAGGAATTCACGCTCAAGCGGAGATCCTTTGTCTGCATGTCCGCTCGAGTGTAGAAAGCCACGCTCTAGCGAGACCCCTATTTTCTGAAAATTTTGAAAAGTGTTTTAAAGTACATCTTTTCATCCTCATTTCATCCTAGGCATTCCTAGGCCTAGTTTAAGGCATCTTAATGAGGATATTGATGTAGAACCACACCGAGTCAAAATAGGAACTAAGTTGTTGATTCCTAAGTGTGAAACTTAATGTGTGTTCGTTCTGTAACTGTGTAGGGTTCGCATCCAAGGACGCTCATTAGCCGCTTATAGCCTAGTCCTCTGTGAGTAACAATGTTGTAAAGATATGTTCAATTATGAATATTTTCTTAATGATCAACTGTTCTGTTTACTGAAACGTTATTGTTTAATGAATGAATGTTTGTCCTATTTGTAAACTGTATTCGTGGTATCCATAGCAAATTACTGTTACTGTATTATTACTGCTACTGTTACAGAGATCTCTGTCGGTTCCCATGTTGGAACCACTACTATTTACTGTTATGATGGCCATCAACTGACTGTTCGGTCTGTTAAGACCTACTATACTGTTTTGCTATTGGGTGTACCACATGTAACTGCTATGGTTTCTAAATAACTGATATGACTGCTTAATGACTGAAAGGACATTCATTCTTAACCCCTTTACACAACTGTTATTCACTGGGCTTTAGCTCACTGTTTATATTTATATGTAGGTGTCCAGGCGCCAGATCGGAGTTAAGAGCGTTGGGTTAGCTCCCTTTTTGTCAAGCCAACCATCGCGTCTCATTTCGAGGTTCCATGTCAGTCCAAGCCAGGGCTTTTTGGGGTGTCTCAGTTCGCCCTTTTGCTTCTGTTCTGTAATACTGTATAAGACTTGTACTGTACTGTGCTAATTAGGGATTTGGTCCCTAACCTGAATGTTGTATATATGGTGTATATATGTTTTGTTTATGAGTATGTATATGTTACAGAAAAATCTTTTTGCATACAAACTGTCACAGCTCATTGGACATCTTTTATTACTGTTTTGGCTTCCGCCAGCCCCTGTACTCTGTATTACTGTCTTTACTGTTAAGCAAGCCTTCGGTAATCACGGATTACTGGCCGGTTACGGTACTAAACCCATAGGGGCGGGTTTGGGCTGTGACAATCACCAAGTTCAACACTTCTTAAGTCTCTACCAATAGTGTTTTTTTCTCTGGCGGTGTGAGTCTCATAGATGTAGAAGCCATCTGCAAGTACTCGAGTTAGACTATTTTTATTACCATTAATATGTTCTATATAAAAAGTAAATTATTTTAACCAGAGTTGCCATCGTAAAAGCATCCATTACGTCTGCATGTTAGATAAACTCATATTTTCGAAGCCTAGTTAGTCTTTGTAATAAGTTCTTATTAAAAATAGTTTTAGTGCCAAGAATGTTAAAAACTTTTCTATTACTTTTATTATGGCTAATAATTCTTTTTACATGGTGGGATAATTACATTCAACTTGATTAAAACTTCCACTAGAATACTTACATAGTTGATTTTTTTATTTTATTTTTAATACTGCGCTCTAGTGATTATTACTTGCATCGGTTTCTACTATTAGCTCATCATTTTCATTAGGAAGTGTTAGGGTAGACAAATCTTTACACTTTCTTAAAATTTTACTAATGCGGAGTTGGCTGAGTTCCAAGTTCAACTTTCATTTTTTTTTTTTTTATAATTTCTTTTGTAATGGTTTTCTTATTTTAGTTAAGTCTTTTATAAAATCTGAGAAATAAGTTAAACATCCTAAAAATCTCTCTAATTCTTTCTATCTGTGATTTTATCAGGAAATTTATTAATTTTTTCGAGAACATGACTCTACATTTTTATTGATCATGCCTTGATTTCAAGTCTTACAATTTTCATTTCTTTTTGTGCATATGCACATTTCTTTTCACCCAAAACTATTCCATTTTCCTCACATTTTTTTGTTATTATTTTGATATCCATTCTATGTCGTTCTATAGATCTAGAGAATTTTAAAATATCATCTATATATACAAGACAAATGTTATTTAATTCTTTAAAGATGTTATCCATTCTTGTTTGGAATATTTGATGTGTCTTTTTTAATCGAAATAGCATTACAAGCCATTCATAATGCCGTTGTGGGGCACTAGAAGCTATTAGTGGTATACTTTCTTTATCGATTTTGATTTGTCAGTATCCACTTTTACAGTCTATCTTGGAGAACTATAAAGCACCTTGTATTCTACTAAAATGGCTTGCTTATTTGGAATAAAATAACCATCTCTTTTAATATTATCATTTAATCTTTTGTAGTTTATTACCATTATAACTTTTCCTCTTAATCTCAGCATGATTTCTAACCATAAAGACTGGACTACTATGTAGACTATTACTATCTCTAGCTAAACCTTTTCTTTTGAGATCTTCTATCTCTTTTCTGAATTCTTCTATATCATTTTAAATATATACCATTTGTTTTACTCTAATTATTTTATTAGGGACGATTAGGTCTAATTTAACTATACTTTTTTCATTGTGTCAAAATTTTAAGAGATCGTTGCTTTATAAATTTTTACATCTTTCGTGTTATTCTTTTTGAATTTCTTCGTAAATACTTTTCTTTAATACTTAGTGCAATTTCGCGCTCGATTGGAGAGATTACCTCCTCATCACGCTTGCTGCAGACAAAATCAATGTTATGATGTGTAACAGTTATTTTTAGCTTTAAGATTTAATGTTTGAGTACAATGACTATTGTAAACACCCTATTTTGACTAACCCTAAGACTTTGGGCACTTGTAAACCTCCTAATGATGAAATGGTAAATTATTTTATCTTTAAAATGTTTAAGAATGTTTGGAGTTGCTGTGTAACTCATTTTGGCTAAAAACTAACTTGTTATGAAAATGATCATTTTACCCCTAAACTTGTTTTTAGCCAAAAAATCAACTTTTTAACCCTAAGAAAGAGAAATAAGCCCAATGTGCTTTGCTTAAATGTATTTTCCAAAATTAGTGACTAATTTTATCAAAAACATTGATCATAAAACAATTCAGACTTACTTGGATCACAAGCAAGCCAAGAACATGGAATGCATGCAAGAATGACATGTGTACCATGGCAAAGGGTGCGTGCGCACCTTATCTGTGCGTGCACGCAAGAATGGTACGTGTGTACATTCAAGCGCACAGAGCTAGGTAAGGAAACTCAATCTTAATGCATTTTTGGTTGGAGGCAGAGGGAAAAAGCAATGGAACCTAGAAAGTTCCAGAACCTTCTCCTTTGCCTATAAATAAATCCCTTCCCCCTCCCTTTCAAGGGGTTAAGAAATCTTGAGTTTTTAGAGAGTTTTAAGAGTCAAACACTCCCTTCCTCCTCTCTCTTAACCTTAGCCACGAAATTTCTCCATTCATAGCAGCTCTAAACTTCTGAAAATCATCCTAAGGTGTGAAGAATCCGAACTATTTCAGAAACCTAAGCTTGAGAGAGGCTTGCAAGTAAGACACTTGACTTTTCTTGCTATTTCTTGGTGTGTTTTTCAATTTAATCAAACTAGCATGCAAAACTTCTTTACCTTTTTGTATTTCAGTATTTTCTTGCTTCATTTTTCAATGCTTATCCATGTTAGGTTGTTAGTTCATCATTTCATCATGTAATTTCTTTATTTCATTAACTTTCTCGCCTCGTTCTATGCATGTTTCTTCTATGTCATTAGAACATGTTTTAGACCTTATTTAGCCATATAATAATCATGCATGGTCGGGTTTGATTATCATGTAGTTTAGTTCATATTTATATTTTTTTTATTTGTTAATTATATCTTTGTGCATATTCATCATTAATAATCTCAAACCGGGCCTAGGACCATCATTGTGTGTATTAATTGTATATTACAACATATTTACTTTATGCATGCATTGAAAGTGGGTGACTGGGTAAATCCTCTTTTCCTCCTTGGCATATGCTTGTTTCTTGCATTATTTTTCAATTATGCAAGTTAATTGTTTTTCTATGCAAAATTGTGTGTTTTGTACGTTTTTATGAATATTGTTTATTTATGGCCACGTTATATTTAAAAAAATTGTTAAGAAAAATTATTATTTTACAAGGAACATGACTTTATTCTGTAAATCTAAAATAGACAGTATTTATTTTCTTCAAGTAACATAGTCTAGGTTAGCTAAAGATTTTAGGTATAAAAATGAATTTATGTGAATAATTAACCACTAAAATTATAAAATAGAAAATTAATAGAGGCCAATCTTCAGATTGGACAAAAGGGGATACTTCCATACAAATAGCCTTTTCTTTTTGTACCTAAGCTCTCCAACCCGGAATATTCTTGGTTATGACGGATTAGGCCTTAACTTAATTTTCATCGTTAAAAGTTTCTTAATTCCCTTTTAAAAATTAAGTAACGGCTCTTTGTTGGTCAAAACAAGTCGGTGTGGAAAGTAATACCTTAAACTCGAAAAAGGAACGCTGCCCACAACTATATAATCATTGAAATTTATTTCCTATTATTACATCATGTGATGGTTGATCGGTTACCCAAAGTTTGGAAATGATAAAGGTGATGGAATTAATTTTTATAACTAAGTCTTCTATAGTATCATTATGGATCATTGTGCTATTATTAGTTATTTAAACTATTAATGGTGGAATTTGTTTTACCCACGGTGGTAAGTGTGTATAAATTAAATGTGAAAATAAAATAAACAATAAATAAAATAAATCAGAAAATAATTATAAATTATTTTCTGAATTAAATGCTTACAGAATTTAAACATCGAGACTTGTGTTGGACACAATCTCCTTAAAGTAGATTTCGCCCTCGCTCGGTGCTTCGAGTTTTAACCAGCGTCTACTTCCTAGATGCAACGACTACACCTTGATTTTACAGCACTATAAAACCAAGTCTGGCGAACCAAAACTCTGTTGTAACTCTCTCTTTTTCTTCCTAATTGAAGTGCAGAAAAAATGAAAAGAAAACAAAGGGAATATGACAAAAATTTTGATGAAAATTGAATAAATGAATTGTTAGACAGATAGGCTATATATAAGCAACCAAGCATCTGTTCGGATTTGAATTTGTGGCTACCAACAGGTAAGACACCAATTCAGAATAAATTTGTTTGGTAACAGATATAAATCTGTGTTTACTAGGAACAAATCTGTTATGGTGGCAGTTAACCTGTTCGGGTGGACTTCCAATAGGTATGAACCTGTTCGGGTGAAGGGCCCTAGTGAGAAAAAATTATGGACTGATTTAAATTAAATTTTGAATACTGAAATTCAAAATTAAATAAATAAAAACAAATGTTTTTGGCCCAAAAAAGATAAGTATTAGGCCAGACAAGCCCAATTCACACCATGCACCACGCGTCCAAGCCCAGCCCGTCAGACCGGAAGAACAGCGGTGGCGCGCGCGTAGGGTTTTTATTTTGGGTCCAATGGGTCTAGCCCACTTCACCCATAACCTCACCCTTCCACAAACTTGGATACCTCTTGGGGCCCATCATAAGTATCCAAAGCTAAGATTTATAAACCCATGCAATTCCCTAAGCCTTTCCAATGTGGGACAAGCACATTTCACAAATGTGTTGTAAACCCACCAAAATTCATTTCCACGAACCCGAAATGCGCATTGAATTCTTATTCATCCGGAAATGATTTCGAGCAACCAAATACATGATTTAATTCACTATGTGGCATTAAATACGAACCCAAGAAAAAACGTTACAAAAAACGTTTGGGTCCCACCTTAATTAATGCTCAAAGTTAGCAAAAAATTAGGTTTACAAAGCCATTTTTCCAACAGAATTTGCCTTTTACACATATACTCAAGAAAGAGTTTCATTTTCCCAAAGTATACAGAGCACCCGCTATCTAAATAAGCACATAATTTGTAATTATTAAATCCTTCTATGTATATTTTATGGGTATATATATACTATTAACACTAGTATATGATAATGACATTTTATTTCTTTATTCTTTTTGATGTATCTTTTCACAAATGTATTGTATTTTTTTTACGTCTCTTCTTCATCGTCTTTTGTCCAAGCCATAAGATTTTCCTTATCTTCATATACTGGCACACTCATATATAGTATTGTAGCCTATTATTCGTTTACTAATTGAACTCCTATCAGATAGTATACTCGAATTATTAATAGAGTGTCTTCCTAATGATATACTTACATTATCTATAATGTCATTATTTTTCAAGGTACTAGGAGTTTCTATTTTAATATTCCCGGTTTTATCAATTTTAATTATATTTTTTCTCTTTGTAATATTTTTAGGATTGTCAAAACTTGCTATCCATCGATTATCTAGTTTAATCTCATTATTTATTCTTTTAAGTGTAATTATATCTATTGGTATTCTATTGGTAGGTTCAAATTTATCTGCTTCTATAATTTTATATTGCATTTTAGGAGTTATGGTGTTATCTAATCTATATATTATTTATAAAATATTCTTAATGGATAAGTGTTTCATGCATATGGATTCCTATAGTTTTATTTTTAAAGTTAAAAATGTATTTATTAATCCATCTTTTAAATTAATATAATATTTTGATCTGTAATTAAAACCTAATGGTCCCTCACATAAATTATCTTTTATTCCACTGATTATGGACCTTCCTTATCTAATGTCACATAAAAATGCATATATATCTATATCATGTCTTTTTATCAAACAATAGTATAATTTGTATTTATACCCTCCCTATATGCATGTACTTATATTTATACTTATTATCTTTATTATTTTTTAATATATTTTCATAATTTATTTCTCCTACATTATATTTACAATCTTTAATTTCAATATCTCATTCTATTCTTTCATATATATATATATATATATATATTTACTTTTTAATTTGAATATTAATTTTTGATATATTTTGTTTTTTCGTGTTATTGGTAATATCCAATCCTTTTTTATTTCTTTTTCTCGAGAATTTTCTATGATAAATTGTTCTCCTCTTAAATTTTATATACTTATTTCTTTTGTCATCATAAAATTTAGCTTTTCATTAGTATTGCTATAATTTTCGTCTTCTATTTCTATTTCTTTTTCAATTAATTCTATTATTCCTTTATTATTTTCCTAGAGCCAATTCTAATACTTCTTCTGCTTCTAACTCTACATAATCCAAACTTCCTAAGGCTTTTATTATTTTTTTATTTTTCTTATTTCTACATTGATTAGCAAAATATCCTATTTCTTCATATGCCCAACATTTATAAGGCTTTTGTTTCCTTCTGAACAATAATTATTTTTTCAAAAAATCTTCTATTTTTTTTTTGAAATTATAGGATTTTTTATAATATTTTCTTTTATATTTTTCTCCTCTTTGTTTATTAAAAGTTTTTCTTTTATAATTTTTTTTTTCTTATTGTATGTTTTTCTTTTTGAAGGCTTATGTCCCCATGAATTAGATGTTTGTTAGCAATGTAAATATTATTTTTTAAAATTTTTTTTTTCTTTGTTTCATTTTTATGCATTCTTGTTCTATCAATTCTCTTAGATATTTAATTTTATGACCCAAGATATCGCTCGTGGCATCTCCTAATTCTTTTAACGATTTTTCATATTTTTCTTCTATATCAACATTTATAAGATATGGTAATTTATGAAAAAACATAGTTAAATGAATTCTATCTATACTATATATATTATACATATATATATATATATATATATATATATATATGTATAAGCAAATGTAGTGGTCTCTTAGAAAATTCCAAACTCTCAATCCTAACATCTCATGAACCTCTTTCCTATGTGGCACATCCATTATTCTCTCATTCTATTTTCCTATTTTTTCTTATCTTTTTTATATTTTTTATTTCACCTTTTAATTACTTATGGCATGGATGTAAAAGATTTTCAAAATATTTAAAGATAAAAGATGAGTCTGACTCTAATTCAAATTTCTTCATCAATTTATGTCTTACCCAAGGATATTTGAAAAAAATAAAAAATAAATTTATAAATTTCAAAAGGAGAACAAAAATAACGATGTAGAGAAATTAAACGGGTGATTTAACCAATTATGCAAGATTTTTGGCATCTTATGTGAAAAGCACATGTTTTAAATCTCATATTGTATTTTTTGCTTTCTTTTACTTTTGCAATTTATCTAAGTTTCTCTTTCTATATTCTCATAATTTATCTTCAAATTTATACTTGATTTTTTTTTAAAAATCTTTATCTTATATTTACAGGATCGATTCTTACTCTTGATTTTCAATTAAGTTTATTCTTTTTTTTATCTAATTTTCACTTTCTATATTCCTATAATTTTTTATTCATTCTTATTTTAATTAAGTAGCTTTAGAATACAAAATTTGATTAAAATTATAGGTAGTAGACACAAAATAGAGTTACAATTTGTATAATTCGTTTGGGAACCCTTCTTTTTAGTCAAAAAGTCAAAAAGTTACTAAATTAGTCAAAAAGCCAACAATTCATACAAAAAAGTCAAAGATTCTCTTTTCTCTCTACTTTTTGCACATCTTTTCGTAAAAAGTCAAAAAGTCATCCCAAACATACTAGTTTTTTTTTAGCTCATATTTTAGCCAAATAGCCAAAAAGTTACTAAATTAGCCTGTTCCCTAACATAATTGCTTATTTTTTAACTACACAAAATTTAAATTTTAAAAAATTATAAGTGGCACTTAAATCTTATCTAATTTTTAACATACTACCTCAATTTTGTTTTAGTTTTTTTTACAAATTTTAAAAAATTATAAGTGGCATTTCACTCTTATCTAATTTTTTAACTATTACCCTCTCCGGTTCTTCTGTTATTAGAGTTATATTAGATTTTATTTTTCTTTTCAAGTTTATCTTATCTTATTTTTTAATTTTTAAATTTCAACTTCTTTTTTTTTTTTTTTTCAATTACTGAATTTCTCTCTACCTCATTTTTCTAGGATTTATCTAATTTTCTTTTTTTATATATATATTTTTATAGTTTATCTTCAAATTTAAACTTAATTTGTTTTTATCTTTATCTTATATTTACAGAATCCACTTTTACTCTTAATTTTCAGTTGAACTTTTTTTTCTTCTAAAATTTATTTAATTAAATATAGTAAGATCACTAAATATATTATTTCAATACCCATCTAAATTAATATCATAGTATTTAATTGTTAATTTTTAGCATGTTCAACATTATTTACCATTTTTTATTACTTACCTGTGTATAGCACGAGTTACCGCTAGTTTCTACCTATTTGATAGTAGTAATAGGAGTATTCGCATATATAATTTTCTATATATTCCATATTACATATTTTTGTATTACTTAGTTTTCTGACCCATTCTCTTTTCCTCTAGCGATTTTGGATTAGACCTGACCCATTTTGTATTCTGGACTTGGGTTTCAAGGTTTCATATTGTTGTTCATGTCTTACTTTCATTATATTTCCTTGAGTTTGGCTATTGGGTTGTTTTGGTTGCATTTGGAACAGGTTGGTAGCTTGGTTTTCAAACTTTTGTTCTCCTCTGCTCGAGCGTCACTTCTTGCGCTCGAGTGGGCTTTGTAAATTCTCAGTACTTTTGCAGGTTTGCAAAACTATTAGGAGAGTGTATTCTACGCTCGAGCGGTTATTCCTGCGCTCGAGCGGCCTTTCTTGCGCTCAAGTATTGGTCTACTATCTGCAAACTACTGAGAGTGTGTAATCTACGCTCAAGCGTCACTTCTTACGCTCAAGCGTCACTTCTTACGCTCAAGCAGAACAACTTATTGTATCTAGACGCTTAAGCGTCACTTCGTGCGCTCGAGCGGACTGTGCGTATATCAATCCGTAAGAATCACTTTTTACATCATTTTTCTTATCTCTCTCTCTCTCTCTAAACTTTCTAAAAACCCTAGATCTAGAGCTAGAGCTTATTTCTCTATAGTTCTCTCTCTCTCTCTCTCTCTCTACATTTTCACCTAGATTTAGTGGTTTCTCTACACGTATGCCTTTGTTAAAAAGGTAGAGCATTTTAAGAGCTACGTTTTCATTCAAATAGAGTTGGGTTTCGGCTTCATCCAAGTTTCTTCCTTACTTTGCTCGTCTTTTAGTTTTGAGGTAGGGATTTTCTACACTCTTCTATGGTTTTTAACTTAGCTATTTGTTTTGTATAAATAATATTGTGATTTTGGGAGATTTTGAACAAACCTAGGGTTTTGGTTTAAAATCAAAAGAGAGGTTTCTCTAATGTGTTCTTGGAAATGGTTATGGGAGTGCATATGAGATTGTGTTGTAATAAAATTGTTGATTTGGATACTTAGGTTGGATTTTGGAAGAAAATGGAGTTTGTCCTAAAATGTCTCAAATATTTATTTTTGTATAAATAAAATGGAATTGGTATTGAAAATGTGAAATTGGATGGATGTTGATATGGGTGGTGGGGTTGGTTATGTATTACCATTCACATTTTGAAATTTGGATAATTTATCTGTCTTGGAGATTGTATATCTATTTAGAAATATCTGTTTTGGGCTATCGGTGGAGAATAGCTATGATTGTTGTAGAAATTGCATGAGAATTAGGTGAATTGAAACTAATTTCTCATCTATTTGCATTGAGTGTTGTCATATCTTTAATACATTGTAAATGTATAATGTTTGGAAGAAGAGAGAGGTTGTACTCCATATTTGGGAGAAGAAAGGGGATGTACTCCATTGAATTAAGTTAGTCGGAGTGTCTAGGGTGGAAGTCTCGAAAACCACGATTATATAGGTGCCGATTCCCGCGGACGAAATATCTGTAACATGAGAAATAAGAGTATTTGTGTGATAGTTGTATTGGTTGGAGACCCACTGAGTTGTATCCTCAGTTTGGTTGTCTGAATAAATGAAAATGACTCATGAATTGAGATAAAATGGATCAAGATATAAGTTCGACATAGTATGATTTTGCAAAAGAGTTATAAATGATTTTGTCACGGACATTATATGTGCATATCACACTTATATCTTTGTTAAGATTTATAAATTATGTTAAATTATTTCTACTGGGTTTTGGTTCACCCTATTTGGAAAAACCATTTTCAGGTGTTGATAATATGCCTCCACGAAGGACTTAGCTTGGGAGGACTGTGGAGCTGAAGGCTTAATTTTTGTTATTTTGTATTTAACTTTTGTACAAGTTTAGGGCTTTATTTGTATTGAGCTTACGACTCACTTTTGATGTACCCAAGCCTTGACTTGTAGATTCAGGATGTTCTATTTATGAATATATAATGCATGTGTCATCCTTTTTTACAATCGAATCTCATGTAATAGAAAAACATTATACTCTGATTCATAATGTTATTTACTTATTATTTTGGATGGTATATTGCGTTTATTTCGGGGCGTTACATTTTCTTTTATTCTCATCCCACTATTTTCTTATGAATTCATCTTAAATATTTTACGAATATATTTAACATACCTTACGGGGTAGTTTCTATTGTTAATTTTTCGTTGTCACTTTCTCTTAGGTTGTCGTACTAACTTGCTACTATACCCGTAAATTTATGTTCAATACAATTTAGAAAATTTTGCGCGCTCTAACTGTTGCTATGGATATTTAGGCATGGTGCATACCTCTCATCAATTATTTTATTACCTCACTTGTATTTCTAGCACAATAAATATCTAATAACTATTATGTATTACTTGTTGATTTTGGTGGTACTTTTCTTAAAAATGCTTCCTGTCTAGAGGTAAAGTTTGCATAATTGGGTGTTCCTTTGCAAATGATCCTCTATTTAAATAACTGTAATTTCTCATTCTTCTTCTATAGTCATAATTTCTAGTGTCATCTTATAGTTGTTGCCTGATAAAATTTCTAAAATATGGATTACTTCCTTCTTATTTTACCACCGTCATATCAATATCATTAACGTTATTAGTCTTTTAGAACCCTTCTAAGGCATTATCTTCTTTTTCTTTTCCTATGTCTTTGCAGTTTTCTAAGACATTATTTTCTTTTTCTTTTTCTGCGTCACTATTTTCCATTATATGCTCTATATCTTCAAGGGAAGTGTGTTACATTTCCCCTAAACTAATTAATCCTAATTGTTCATATATATTTTCTTCTAATTCTATTCTCTCATTATTTATTTCTTCTATTATTTCTTCATCTACCATATTTAATTGTGCAGCTATTTCTAATATTATTTTGTATTTTATTTCATTATCATTTTTCTTTTCAGCCATTTCTTCTAACTATTTTAGGCTATAATTACTTAATTCCATTATCATTTTGGTTTGCAGGTGAAACTAATTCAAATAGTTTTTTTGGATTATTTCCTTTATACGAATAGGGATATATATATATATCTAATTCTTTTTGTTTTTCTTTAAAAATGATTACTTATTTTTCTGGATCTTGTATAAAATATCTAATTTCGTTTATTATTTCTGATTGATTAGTTCAAAAGTTTTTGTTAATTTCTTTTAATAGCCTAATTAAGATATTATTTTGTTATATTATTATTTTTAAAGAATTATTATTATTTAAGTTATCATATTCTACTTTTTCGCTATATTTAATACTCATGCAAATCTTATTAGCAAGGCTGAGAAACTAGGCTCTTATACCAATTTTACTTGCGGGCTTGCAGATCTAAATGCAGATCTAATTTAGGCAAATCTAATTTAACATTAACTCTTATAAAAGCTTTCGTTCTTATTTTGCACTTGCTTTTTTTAATAATATTTTATTTTTAACACTAGTAATTCTCTAACTATAATTCATTATAGATTATTCAAAAGCAATACTCAAAAAAAATTTGATCTACTTAACTTACTTTGTAATTCAGAAATATAGTTTAAACTATCTTTTATTTTAACTTTTAGTATTATAATTAAAGATTATATTCTACACAATTATAATTTTTTCTAATATTTGTATGTGTTTTTGAAAATTTTCAGAATTTTGAGTCCACTTTGTATATGTTTTGAAAATGAGCTTGATGAGGTGGAATGAGAAATGAGATGTGAGATGTGAGATGTGTGATGTGTGATGTGTATGTTCTAATTAGAATTCTGGGATTTGGTGCTTCCTTGCAGAATTCGAATTACGAAGAATTATTAATTTTAATACTTTATGAAAATATATCAATTTGTATATAAAATATTTTTGTAAATTTAATAATCCAATAATGATGAGTGCGAAAAAAGTACAGGCCCCACAAAACTTTTGTTCCGACAGGCAAGTGACAGCTACTGTCTCTCACTATTTTCGTCGGTGGGAAGCCAAACTCGCGATATATTCATTAATATATCAAATCGTGGGCCCAATTTCGTGCTAGCAGCCAGACACGTGGCGCACCCCATTCATAACGTCTATTATATATACTTAAAAAAATAAAAATAAAAATAAATTATAAATAATTTTTTAAAATTTATTTAAAATATGAATCATTTTATTTGATTTAAAAAATTACATTTTACCTTTTGAAAATTTTCATTTCGTATCAAATGATCTATTTTATTAATAAATCATCTATTTAATTAATAATTTAGATAATTTTATTATTATATAAAAGAATATTTAGAAATTTTATTTTTCAATTAATTCTGTAAAATAAAATATTATGGCAATGAAATATTTGTAATTTTTTAATCCACATAAGAATGTTTTAAACAAACTTCAGAAGGTCTATTTGTAATTTATCCAAACAAAAATTATTATTACGAAAAGATTTAACACTTTAATTATTAATATTTATAATTTTTCATTATATATTGATTGATTTATTTTATTATTTTAGATATATGGGTCTCACTCTCAATGGGAAAATATACGATACTGTTAAACTTGGTATTGGTGTGAAAATTAATTATTTTAATAATTTTTTTTATAAAAACATGCAAAAAAAAAAAAAAGGAAATAAATTAATTTTTTGTAATAGCTTTTTGAGGATAGTCTAAGCTGGTTCTATTTGACTCAATTATTGTTATATTTTATGGAAAATGTTTGGTGGCCCGAATTTTTGTGACTCAAATGGCTTGAATGTGTTAAAACGGTGTCGTTTTATATTCAAAACGACGTCGTTTTGGATATTTCGAACCATTCGAACCATGATTTTCCAGACCACCTATTATTGTTGATATTTTATATACTATACATATTTGGAAACATAGTTAAAAGTTAATTTTTGACTTTTAACTTATTTTGAGTCACATCATATCTCTACTTTTTTTACATATTTTTTAAAAAAAATCAAAAAACAAAAATAAAAAAATTAACTTTTAACCAATTTTCCAAAACAACCAATTATGTAAATCTATATTTATATTTTATTGAGAATGATTTTTGTTTAAAGTAAACAAAATAGGAACAATGCATCCACAAAGTTTAACTTTAATAAGTTGCCGTTTGGATTGGGACTAAAAAAAGTACAAAAAGATAAAATAATTTAAATAAGTCAATAAAATAAAATGTTACATCAAAACTATGATCATTTCACTTTTTTTAACAAAAACGAAAAAAAGTTTTAAAAAATTAAAAAATTCTTTCCAAACGAAACTAATTTAGGCAGGCTAAATTAATGCTAAATTAATCATAAAATTAAAAAATCTGACTAAAAAAATTCTTTCTAAACGAATCTTAAATTAAAGCAAAATATTTGTGTCAACTTAACTGACGGGTTTGTGCAAAAGGACTAGGCGGTTGCTAGAACCGGTGTCATCGTTTGTGATCATAATGGGATGGTCATTGCATCTAGGGTTGAAAAAATTGATGGCCTAACTGATATTGATTGTGTTGAGGCGGTGGGTGTGCTTAAAGCGGTGCAATTTGGGCGAGGCTTGGGACTTGTTGACATTCAACTTGAGGAGGATTCTCTTAACGTTATTTTTGCTATTCAGGGGATGGGGGAGAATCTATCTTGTTATGGGTATTTGGTGTGAGCTGTTCAAGAAAGTCTCATGTTCTTCCAGTTCATGTCCGTGTCGCATGTGTGTAGATAGGGGAAATGTTGTGGCTCGCTGTTTTTGTAGGTTAGTCTTTGATTTTGACTCACCGCGTATTTTGATAAAAAAAGTTCCTCCATCTTTATTAGCGTTGGTGGTTTATGTGGCTCCAACTCTTGTGTAATCCCCTCTCCAATCAAAAAAATGTATATATTTATTATTTGTTATTTTATAAAATATTGGGTTTTTTTTTTATTATAATTTATATAGCATGTATTAATAATCAGGTGGGATTTATTAGATGGAAAATAACAATTCAATATTGAAGATTAAAAATTGTATTAAAAAAAAATTCATCGAACTAGCAGTGTCCACCCCTAAATATGAGTGAATTGAAATAAAAATATTAAAAAATAAAAATTAGAACAAAGCATCCTTGACCATCATTTTGAAATACCCTACAAATTGGCTCCCCATAGTTTGCAGGAAAAATTACTAATAAGTTTTATTTTACTCTTAAGATTACTATTGAGTTTTATCAAGTTTCAATTGTCATAAAATGTTCTCAAAATGTTCCTCCATAATGATGCATCCTCATTAATAATTTCATAAATATTTTTAATCTAAGTAAAATTATATTTTTAATAAAAATTATGATATTATATTAAAAAAATCATAAATCACATTGAGTTATATCAAATTTTAATATTAATAAATAAGTTCTATTTTTTATTTTATAAATTGTTATAAAGAAAATTCAATTATTCAAATAATTTTATTTTACTTTTCTCATTAAAATATGAACCAAAAATTTCATATATAATTTATTTTATATAAAATTTTATAAGAAAATATTTTTAATTGTTGAAATTAAATGAATTTTCATAAGCAAACATAAGCAAAAGTATAAATATAAGATTTATCAACTATTTCAGGTATTGAGAAATATATAAATTTATCATAGTATTATTTTCATAACTCTTTGAAATTTTAATAAAATTTAGTCCTTTTATATTGTTTACACTAAAAAAATTCATAATTTGAAATAACAAAAAATGATGCTTTTTATACTATAACCGTTTCGATCCAATTGTTATTTATGATTTTTTTAATATAATATTAATAATTCTTACAAATAAATTTTTTAATTTTAATTAAGTTAAAATTATTTATAAAGTTATTGTTCGTATCAAATGACAATGGTAAAATTAGGATAAAATACACCATTATGGAAGAATAAACCACTTGATAGAATTCAATAGTAATGTTGAGACCAAAATAGGATTAATAATTTTTCATAGTTTGTATTGCTTAAGATCAAATAAATGCATTACCTAAATTGGAAAGACTTGCAAAATCAACAATTGTTTGTGGGGATCCCTTTAATCATATACAATGCATTTTTTTCCCCTTGTATTTTTGGCCATGTAAATCACTAGGAATAAATAAAAATCATGGGAATGCACCATCTTTTTGAGTGGTGGGCTCTGCATTTGAGTTGGGCAAAGGAGTGATCATTTAGAAAAGCCAAATTTCTATTTCCCATCATTCTCAACAATTATTGACTTGTTTCTTTTGCTTTTGCTTTCATCTTTAACTTTTATACAAAGCATTGCATCCCAAAAAGTAATTTAAATAGTTAAGAAAATTCAATCGTATGTAAACAATCACTAAATGTGGAATACTCCACATATGCAATGACTTTATGAAAAAAAAAAATCAAAAGCAAGATACAATTTTGTAAAGTCACTTGTTTTCATTGGTTTATACCAAACCAAAAAATAATATTGGTTACTTTCTTTTGCATATAAAATTTATTCTATGAATAAAAGGTGAAAGAAAGTGAGACATTTCTTGAATTATATATGATCTATTTGGTAATGTTTACTGTTTTTCGTTTTCTTTTTTTTGTATTTTAGAAACAAAACAATGACATTAAAATTTAAACACCCACTGTTTTCGATAAAACAACTTTTCCACGATTCCTAAAAACAAATCCACCGTACTAGCCCCTAAAACGTTTTACAAAATTTAAGTGCTAATTTTAATACAAAATTTTTTATTGAAAAATCATATTATAAGTCGAACCAAACAAAGCCTAATTAGTGTATGCCATTGCAAACCTTTATATAAACAAAAATGATATCAAATACAATTTTATCGCTAGACCACAATAGTGAATGCAATTGACATACAAAATATCTGTCATGCCCCAAAAATCAATACAATATAGATTTATTAACTTCGAATTACATTATCTTAAATTCCAACTCAATAACTTCCCTTGTTTTATGTAACAGAAATAAAGTCTCAATATTGACATCATTATCAAATCTCCAACATTTGTATTATTCAATCATCAAGAGATTTACAAAAGGCATTCCACATGTGAATATATATTCAACATTTCTAGAATACGAATATATAACATGTGGCACAATGAGTCAAGTACAAATTAATGCCTCCAAGGGTTACAAATTCCATAACTTAAGTCCGGTTACACAAAAGTGATTTTTTGAACCCATACATGTAAAACCCTTGACTTGTCAAAAAAAATAATTACAATAAAAAGAAAAGAACCTTGTACTCTCAAAATATATTCCATGCCTCTAACTTGGAGGGATCACCACATTATTTCTTACACAAAGTCTCATAGGATGAGCACAAATCCTAGTAGAAAAATCTTAACAAAGTATATACATTTTATACAATCTCCTAAGATGAATACATATGTCATGCCATGTTCAAAAGCATATATCTCTATCTTTTGAAACTTTTGTGCATAATGTAATTTGAGAATTTAACAATTTCAATAATTTCAATGTAATTCGAAAGGGGCGGTAAATACGACTCATGTAATCCTTAGGTTGGTGTCTATAAGTAGGCATAACAAGCACTACTAATCCCCAGTTTACTGGTTGCTAACTAGAAGGCACGTGGTACCTTCTCTGCACATGCTTTCAGTTTTTCACCATGGACACTCAGGTCAACTTAACCAATACCAACTACATCCCCTATCCAGACTTACTAACGTATTTATCCCAAAACAAATCCAAAATGATTCTTGTTTCACAAATGATTTCCATTTTCAAAACAATACTTTTCCAATGCAAGATTCAAAATCAATTGTAACAATGATAAAATGGAGTGGTAATGCAATAATAAAACAATGCATTAATATAGTCCATTTTCAATTTCACCACACAACTCTCCATTGTGATCAAATTTCCACATCTCTTATCAATGCAACATCATAATACATATACAAGAGATAAAATAATACAATATTAGCTTTCAAGCATTTTTCATATATCAATCATCATAATACAATTACAAGGGATAATATAACAACAACATTCATGTATTCTACACAAGTTCTATATCATTTTCTAAATTTGGTTTTTCAAAGACTAACTAACAATAAGTTCCAAAATCAATAAATCTCGTTTCCTCCATGAAATTGCTCATTTGATTCAATTACAAGAGATTTCTCCATCATTTCTTCATAAAACAAATTATTAAGCATAAATTTCACCATATCTCAACCTTTTTCCTAAACTTTCCAAATTCTAAGGTTTCCACCAATATAAGGTTTTTGCTCCATTTTTTAAAGATTTTTCCAAAACAACACCCATACCTTAGAACATAGCTCATATTCTCAAAGTTTTAGGAAAAAATAGATAAAATCATCTTCTAACATCATCTAGGGTTCAACAACCCAAAATCATAACTCAAACATGTAATAAATGCTTCAAACGAGCTTAATCTTGTAAAAATATATATATAACTCAAAGATTATCCCTATCTCAAGCTTGGGAGATGAAGAGGAAGAAAATCCTAGAACTCATGGTTAACAAAAACTCGATCCAATCAATTATAAACGTAACTCTCGTCGCCCTCTTTGATTTGATGTAAAAAACCCCTCAAACTCTTGAAGATTTGAACTAAATCTTAGAGAGAAATTGGATTTGGGTGTGTTTGTAGAGAAAATAAAGAGAAAAGATGAGTATAGAGAGAGAGAGATAGAGAGAGAGAGAGGTGAAAATCTGTATGTATCAAATTTTTGGCAACAATTTTGAGGAAAAAAAAGCATGAATTTCAAGACAGAAGCTCCGAAATCTGCACGAGCAGAATTTTTTGCCTCACAGGCAGATTGCTCCAGAGAGCTGCCTAGAAAATTTTACCAAAATCTGCTCGAGCGGGACCCCAAATTCGTTCGAGCAACTTTCCGCTCAGAAAACTCTGAAAAACCAAAAGAACTCCATGAGGATCCACTCGAGCAGTTCCCAATTCTGCACAAGTGGTTTTGCCCGGAAACCCAAAGTTTGATTTTGTATTTTGAAACAAGTTCCAAAGTCCAAAACTCAAAATTTTCAACCCGAAAAAGTTACAAGAGGTTAAGTAAGAGTAGAAAAGAAATCTCGACGATCCAATACGATAAACAAAACTCCGAAAGTAATGCACACTACCCTACTACACAATACTATTCAAATCCAAGACCCGAGACATCACAATATCAAACAAATTTCAACCATTTTTTAAAAAATTTTGATAGTGGATTGTCCCAACAAAAAAAAAATGACAAAAAAATATACATAAAAAATCCAAGTTCTTGCATCTGGATTCTCATGAAATTATTGCAATCATTCAAGAATTGTCACTAAATCTCAACAACACCTTGAAATTTTAATAATTAGCATTACTATAAGCAGGTTGCATGATAGAAAATAATCATTTATAGAAATGATCATCATTTGCTACAATTAAAGAAAGTTATACAACATAATTAAAGTTTAATGCAAGTTATAACTTGTGCTTTTCATTTGATCATATATTTACTTATTTATAGAGGTAAAGTGCCTATTACATCAAACTTAACTCTTGTCTACCTTTCATATTTTTTTTTATGGACCTATCTTTTATATTTAGCTAATGAGAACTAATGAGATGGCCGGCCAAAAGTTCTTTAATAATGGGACACTCATGTAAGAGATTTGTTTCTTAAGCTGTTAAGTTAATAGATCCAAACTTAAATCGTTTTGGGCCAAAAGGGTATTATTTGTTTAAAATGTCACTTATTTGTTCAAAACTTACCTGTGTATATCTGTTCAAATGTCACATATCTGCTCAAATATCAAACTAACTCTTCAAATGTACCTATTTATACACGTGTTACATGTTTGTTCAAATGTCACTTATCTAAACACATATCACCTATCTTTTCAAATATCACTTATCTGTACATGTGTTATCCTAACTCTTCAAATGTACCTATTTATATACGTGTTACTTGTTTGTTCAAATGTCAAATTATTTGTTCAAATGTCACTTATCTGAACACATGTCACCTATCTTTTCAAATATCACTTATCTGTACACGTGTTATCCTAACTCTTCAAATGTACCTATTTATACACGTGTTACTTGTCTGTTCAAATGTCAAACTATTTGTTCAAATGTCACTTATCTAAACACCTGTCACATATCTTTTCAAATATCACTTATCTGTACGCAATGGCAGAGCCACAGTGGGTCTAGGGGGGTCACATATCCCCTTGGGTTTTGGAATAATTTTTTTTTTTAAACATAAAGAAAATATTTTAAATAAAAAAATTATAAAATATTATTTAGAGTGAAATATCAATAATATTTTTTAAATTATGAGAATAATAATAGTTGTTTTTTTATTGAAAATAAAAATATTACGATAAGTTATATTATTATCTATGAAAATTTCAATATAATGGTGATGTTTATCATTATTGACATACAATTATAATTAATCTCAATAAAGATATGAAATTTATTGAATTGTTAGTTACATTTGGCATTTGGGGTTCATCCTCTACGTGTTTCTTTACTATTGGTTAGTGACATCATATGTCAATGATAACG
>JAPPVO010000633.1:0-24299 GCA_030407325.1 Camellia japonica | reverse complement strand
AGCCTTAGATAGGCTTAATTAAAGTGGTTTAATAAAGACTGACTTAGGTTAATCACATTGACATTAATTATTCTAATTTAATAGTTCCAAATCGAATTTCAATTAAACCTATCATAAAATCCTATAAATTCTACATAACACATAAATTAAATCAATTTCAGAATCAGATGCCAATAAGACCTTCAATTCGCAAAATATAGCAGAATCTCAAATAGATAT
Organism: Camellia japonica; assembly: GCA_030407325.1. Lineage (NCBI taxonomy): Eukaryota > Viridiplantae > Streptophyta > Magnoliopsida > Ericales > Theaceae > Camellia > Camellia japonica. The sequence continues at coordinate 24,080 of JAPPVO010000633.1, read as the reverse complement.
TCATACAATAAACAGATAGAAACACAAATAATGCAACACATATGGAATAAATCCAAAATTTGATTTTAGTGACTTATTAGACACATGAAATCATGAATTAACGTTAATCATAGGTCGAGGTTGTTACATGATCGCTGGTGACTGTAGATTAGAAAGAGAAAGAAAAGAAAGAAGGTATAGTTATGGTCGTGGTCGTCGGTGGCGCCGATATTAGAGAAAAGAGATACAGAGAAAAAGAAAGGTGTAGGGAAGGGAGGAGAAGATAAATGCGTATAGGACTTTTGGATCTATCTAAAAAGTTTTGAAATTAAATAGAGTACATACTTTTCAAAAAGGATTTCTAGGTAATTTGCCCTTTTGAATTTAGGAGAGAGTGCAAGAGATTCTATTTGTACCAAAAAAAAAAAAAAAACTCTCTGAGCTGAATTCAAATATTAAAATTTTAGTTTCTATTATATTTTAATAAAAATTTATTAATAAAAATAACATATATTAAACTCTAAAATAAAATATTTTTTTCATAATACACCCTAATCACTTATACATATTTTTCATATTCAAGTCTCTTTAATTTTTTCCCCAAATTTCAAATATCTTCTCTTCTTCTTCCTTCTCACTCCAAAATTTCAATCCATCTCACCAAAACTCACCATTATAATTAACGTCATTGTCTCTCATTGTGTTGTTACTTACAAATAAAAGAAAGTTTGAATAAGATCAAATAATGGATGAGAATAATAATCAAAACTCTTTTTTGAAACAACCTATCAAAGAAGAGGTAAGTATTTACATAAATATCAAAATACAATTATTGATTTTTGTGCTCTTTTTTTTTTATTTTTTACATAGATGTGAATATTCAGCTTGTTTTACGTCAATACCGTTCGAATTTTTAGATCCGAACAAATTCACTTTGTTCAAATTGAAAGTCCAAACAAAACAAACTTGTTTGGCACTGAACGGCTGAACATTCTGACTATGTTTGGCTTTGTAAGTCCGAACAAGGTGACTTTGAGTGTACTATAAAATTAAAATATTATAATATTTAAAGGTAATTAGTAGAAAAATATATGGTGTATTAAGATTAAATTATATATTTAAATAATTTAATAAGAAGTACTGAGAAATTAAGCACAGTAATTGATTTTTTAGGTGTAAATAGAATCCCCAAGAGAGTGGTGATATACAAGAGGATTGATAAAGTTGGGCTTCACATGACCTGGGCTATCATATGTGATTTTTTGTTCGCCTATAGAATAACAACTCCCAAAAAATAAAATAAAAAAGTTGTTACGGATCAGTCTTATTTATTATTGTAAAAATATTTTTAAAAAATACAATTTAACTACTACTTATACTTCTCGCATTATATTTCAATACAAACTATCACAAATAAACTAAAAATAAATCAAAATTCACAAACAAAAATTAAAATGTTTTAATCATTTATCAATTTGATAAATTTTTCGGCATCATTATTAGTGCCAAATAATTATTCTACAAATACAAAATGTACATCTAAAAAGTCTAAAAAAAGTGGTCCAAATATAACAAAAGTGTGTCCCTTTCCATTTCATGAGAGAGCTTGCATTTCTTCCCATGTCATGTTGTACTTGAAATTTTTTGTCTAAGTTGTGCTTTGATGAGAAAACCCAAATCAAATGCACATAGACCTCTAGTTTTTAAGTTATTTGTTGAATGTCCAAAGCCTAATTCAAAATGCATAGAATGGTGAAGAAAAATAAAAGATGTCATTGTCCAAAGACCCTCAATAGTTGAGGCTTAAAATAAATTAAAAAAAATCTCTATTTTCAAAGACCTGGTAAAAAAAAATTTCCTTGTCTAATGACCCAAATATAAAAATAACAAAAAAAAATTGAATTTTAATTAGAAGAATGAAAAAGAAATAAATTTTATGTTAAAGAGTTATAATATAATATTATTTAAATATAAAAATGTTTCCATTGAAATTTTATCTTATGTGTCATGGAAAGTTAGGCTGGCTTTGTTTCTCGGTATGAAAATTTTATTTAAAAATTATATTTATATAATGCTATTCTTTTAATAATATTGTTATCAACCTAAAGCTAATAAAAAAAATTTATTCATCCGTTTTTAAGTAAAGATAACTTATTTTTCTGATTAGTTTTTTTAAGGGAGAATTACATCTCAGTGGCATATAGTTTTTTATTTATTTTTTACACAAATACAGAGGGACCCACAATATTTCACTTGCATCTCGTCATAAAATCATTTGCACTCCACATGTTTTTATAATTTTTTTTTCTTATTGTCACTGTTGTAATTTCCCCTTATTTTAAAGTAGTAACTCTCATTAAAGAACCAATTAGAAAAATAAATAAATAAGTAGTTATGTCTATTCATTGTAAGCTAAGAAGTACAGACACTTCTAAGAAGGTGATGTATTCGTTTCGTATCCATGTCGGACATTGACACTCTTTGGACACTCTTAAGAACGTGTCCGACACTCTTCAAAACGTGTCTTATTTTTTAAATTTTTTTAAAGACCTGGACACTCTTTGGACATTTGGATGATACACGTGTCTATTACTTAAACACACATGTTTATCGATTAGACACATGTGAAACTAATTATAAGTTTAAATAAAACAACTTAAAACACAATAACAAAGCAAAAACCATAAAAATTTATAAAATTTAGTGTCATATTACATTTTTTTATTATTTTTCAATGATATATTCATATATATAAATATATAAAATTTTATATTTCATGCGCGTCCTTCATGTGTCGTATCCTGCATTTTTTGAAAATTAGCTTGCCGGCGTATCCGTGTCATATCCGTATCATGTCACGTGTCCGTATCTATACTTCTTAGATTGTAAAGGTTATTTTAGGCACATTTAAAATGGATAAACAAAATAAAACCTTTTAAGTCAAAATATTTTTTTAGAAAATCATGTAAAACCCCCTGGCATTTTCATTTTCTTTGAAAATGACCTGCTATTTGTGCCTTAAAATATTGATTTTGTTACAAGGCCCCTTTCTTGCCTTCGGAGTATTGATTTTGCTTGAGCAATTTATTAAATTTTTTATTTGTACCACTAATTTTGTATAGTTAGAATGGGTTGTAATTTTCTAAGGCAAGTAACTTGAATCCATCTCCTTCTTCATTATTTGCTCACAAAATTTTGTGATAAAGTTGTACATTTTGTAGTAAAGTGTATACGGTATGCATCCCTAAAGGAGTGCACACCATAACATTTTCCTTTGGGACAATTTGGAAAGCAGTAATGTTAGGTATCATGAAAAACCTTTCATGAAAATAATCATGAAAGCTTTGTGACCCTTGGATTATACTTAGAATAAAGCACCACACACTAATCAAGGTAATCCAAAGATCATAAATCTTTCATGATCATTTTCATGAAAAAAATTTCATGATCCCTAACTTTTCCCCTTGGAAAGATTAGCTTTTTTGCTTTTTTTAGTTTTTTAGTTTTTTTGGGTCACATCATCACTTTACTTTTTTACACAAAAAAGTCAAAAGGTCAGATTTTTACCATCTTTTCAAAACACCACTTTGATATATTTGCTCTATTTTTGGCCTAATTATCTACAAGCTTGGAAGATATTGAAAAAAATAAGTTGCTGTAAGCAACTTAGACGTGTTTGTTTATTTTTCTTTTTTCTTTTTAGTTCTGCAATATATACCTAATTACAGAATCAGACATGACATTCTCATATGCCGGTGGAATGCACAAAAAGGTAGAACCCATCTCATATAAGAAGGTTGTATCAAATTTGATGTTTCTAGATTTTTTTTTTTTTGTTATCCTAGACGTAGTTTTATTTAAGAAAAATGTCATTTATGATTGGATTTGTGTATAAACCTAACATTAACCGGATATGGCTCAAGTCGGCATCAATGTTCCTAATCCAACTTTTTTAGCCTTCTTCTCATTTACTAGCTTGAAGGCATCTTTTGCGGGCGACCTCAATTTCTACAGGAAAATATCTTCCTTTAGAAGTTTTTAATCCCATAATAAATAATTTATTTTATTAATAAATCATTAAGTCAATTAACTATTTTTAATGATATTATAAATATATTTTAATTAATAATTCATATAATTTTATTATTGTATAAAATATTAGTTGAGTTATTTATTTATTTATTCTATTAAATTTTTGACAAGGGACATTTTTAATCTCTAAAACAACAAGAGAAAATATGTATTTTAAACAAATCTTATGAGGTATATTTATAATTTATTCTAAAAATAATATCGAGGTCATCCACTTGAATTTCATTATTGATGTTCTCATCTTCAATTTTCCTTTTTTAACTGTGAGTGCGTAAGAGAGAGGGGGGGGGAGAGAGAGCGAGAGAGAGAGAGAGAGAGAGAGACAGCACGTTTGTTTGGTGGGATTGGAATAATAGTCCGTTGTTTGTTTTAAATTTTTTCGGACTATTAGTCCCAAATTTGTGAGACTATTGTATCCCACGGGGGAAGTGGGACACAAATCATGAAAAAACTCATCCCATGGGATTAGGTTGTCAAATTACATTGTTGACCCTCTAGTATTAAATATCTTTTTCCTCAAGGTATTAATTATACTTAATAAAGTAGTCTCAATTTAAAAATAAAATAGTTTTATTTAATTTTTATTGATGTTTTATGTATTTAATTTTTTTAAACAATTTTTTATAGATATTTTATTGATGTTTTATTTTAAAATTTTGTTGATATTTTATTTAATTTCATTATTTAAATTTTAATAGATGTTTTATTTAATTTCATTATTTAATTATTATTATTTTTTAAAATAAATTTATTTAAATTTTAATTAAAAAAATAGCATATATTTTATTGATATTTTATTTATTTAATTTAAAAAATTTATTTAATTGTGTAAAAAATAAAATAAAATAAATTTTTATTTAATCAAGCTAAAAATAATTAAAATATTAAAGATATGTTTAATATTGCTATTACTTAGTAAATAATTGAAAAGGATAAATTAGTCATTTGAGCATTTCCTGACATCTAATCCTATGACTAAACCGACCTAGGATACATATCCTATCCAACCAAATAGTCACAGAACTATGAATCTCATAATTACAATCCGTCCAAACAAACATGCTTAGAGAGTATTGGGACATGGTCAAGCTCAAGCATCCTGGAAGTTTGCAAGGTCCGGATTTGGACACAACCAAGGGTCAGAGGTGAGGTTTTGTTGCACCTCAAAGAAAAGGTCAATAAATTTTCTTTGCCGCCAAACTTCAATATCAGAGACACAGCCCCCAAAATTGTGTTTGCTTAAAGACTAATTTGAACAGTAGCCTTGAACCTAATCAGATCTCAATTTTTATCCCATTAGGTAGAAAGGGGTATGAATGGTCAATTTTCCTTGGATGACCACTCAGTATTCATCATAATACTCTTCTAGGGTTACTTAAATCAAAGACTGGCCACATAAAAATCTAGTTAAATCATACAGCTGTTCCAAAATACATAACATCCCATTTGTATACATTATCTAGTCGAGACAGATATGACCCCAAAAAAAGCTGGAACTGAAAACCACAAAATCATTAGTAGAAACAACCATGTCAATGTTTAATTTCTTCTGCAGGTATGCTAGTCTTGTTGGGATGAAATACTAAACTGCCTCCATCATCCTATTAATCTCCTCCACCCAAAGAATCCACTATATGTTGAACTTGGGACAAGTGCTTCTTCCCTTTAAGGTGAGAAACCATATGAACCTCACCAGGGCACTTAACATTACAGATAAAGCACCATAATTTAGACTTATTCACCCCATACCCAGTAGTGTTCTTTACTTCTTTCTGTTTGCATTGCTCAATAATCCGGTTCACTTGTGCTATGTCCACTTGTTTCTTACTTTTATTTTGGTTTATCCAATCACCAGCAAGGGGCTTTTGGGGCTCCTGATTGGCTGTTGAAGACGGGCAGCCCTTGTTTTTGTTCGCTAGCTTGATTGCGTGCTTGATTGCTTTCAGCTCTGCACAAGTGGATTTGTGTCTTCGCCCCTGAAGATGAGACTTCAAGTTTTCTTCACACGAGGTCGTCACCTGACATACAGCGCATGTCCACTCTTTCTGAACATTCTCTGAAGCAGGTCTCTCCTCAACTTTGTTCTCTCCACCACCAGCTGCGACAGCAGGTACCTCCTCAACTTCGTTCTCTCTAACATCTTCTATCACGGTCTTTTCCTCAATTTTAATAGATGTAACTGTTCTCTTCTCAGTTTGAGAAAGAATTGGCTCTTCAACACACTTAACCTGTAGTTAGCAGACATATCTTACATTTTTATATTTTTAGCAAGAAATCAATACGTGTTATGGCTTTGGCAGCTATTTTAGTAATCGACAATGCTACGTAACTCAAATTTTGTGGCTCAAAAGTGGCTCAAATGGCCAAAACGACGTCGTTTTGAGTATAGAACAACATAAAAATGGCCAAAACGAAGTTGTTTTGGCCATTTAAGCCACTTTTGAGCCACAAAATTTGAGCTACGAGACATTTTCCTTTAGTAATGCATTGGAGATGCTCTTACGATACATAATGCAATTTACAAAACACGAGACATGATATGATACAGGAATACTTAAAATTCTTTAGCAAATTTGAAAAAAGCAATTGGACTTAATTTCTAGTAAATTAAAATGTTGTTAGAAATTCTCATTAATGTATTAAAAAATAATATTTTTTTAGATGCGAATGGTACCTTCCCTTTTATTTTCTCTACTTTTTTGAAAAATATCTATTAGTTTAATATGTAAGTATCATATGCGGTTGATTTATACCTACATACACCAGTAAAAGTTTAAAATTTTCTACTATTGACAAAATCTTTGAAAATATTAAAAGCTAAATAGTGAATTAAGGTCTCGTTTGTCAACTATATAATTTAGTCAAAAGATTACTATAAATTGTCACATCACTCTCTCTATCTTTTTGCACATCTTTTCGTAAAAAGTCAAAAAATTACTAAAATAACATGTTTCCAAACGAGGCCTAAGATAGTATTTTATACATATTTTAACTTTGCTCTACACTTTATATGCATTTAAGTATTGAGAATTATACATTTCATATGTATTTTATCTTCAAGCAACCTTTTGCAATTTTAAGAATTATTCATCGTTAGTGTTTTGTTCTCTCAAGATATTTGTTAGGTTTATTTTCTATCTATTTTTAAAGATGTTAAAAAATCTTACAACAATATGATATGATACAATACAGAATCAGAAAAATAGAAAAAATGATACATGATTCATATTTTGATTTGACAACTATGAATACAACATAAGAAAACTTAGGAATGTAATTGAAGTTAATAAAATGCAACTCAACCAACAAAAAGCAACTGTAGAGGTGGGAAAGGGATATAAGTTGATTATATGAATGAAAAAAATGAATGAAAAATTGCAGCACTTGAGGAACCAAAATATAATGAAAAATACAATAGGAGACATTACCTGTTCTGTTGCAGTTGTGGAATTTTTCTCGTTTAGTTCTTCTGCTTTGGCATTCTCCTTAGCAACAGCAAATTCTTTGAATTTGGACTGAAAAGGGAAAAACAGATGATTCATAGGTGGTTTTATCTTTTAAGTAAAAACATAACAATGATAGAAAACAACTAGGAAACCTTACCCATTGTGTTGAAGCTGCACGAATTTTCTCCTTTGGTTCCACTGTTTTGGCATCCTCGTTGGCAACATTAGGCTCCTTGAATTTGGACTAACAAAAAAGATGGTTCATAGAGGATATACTTATCAATGATAAACTCAATCATGGTATAACATTTGTTGCATGACTCCAGTATGAATATCAGGTGTGGGTATGTGTAGGCATCAAATTTCCCTAAACCCTTAATCAGTTGATATTGGGATATGTACTGCAAGTACTTGAATACGCCCTAAACATTTAAATAAATTGTATATTGTATAGAATAACAATGAATTTTTCCTCTTTACAAATCCTAAACCCAATGGAGAATTATGTCTGTCCCTTCAATCTAAGCAAGACCAACACTAACACCCACTGGAATTTCACAACAGAAGCTGATAAGACTCATGGATTAGACAAGCAGCATAAGAAACTTTACCTGAATTGCTGCAGCCATTTCTTTTGTCTCAACCATTTCTTTTGCTACCGTATTTGTTACTGCCTTGATCTCTTCCACGTCAATGTTTGGCATTGTATGATTGGACTGAAGCAAAGGCAAAAGGGTAATTAATAGCATATATATATATAGAGAGAGAGAGAGCATATACTTTGTCATGCATATTCCGTGTGTACCCAAATTGAAAAGATCTGAGTTTTTGACAATTATGTATGCATGCATATCAGCATTTGCACGTAATGATCCTATCATATGACATTATAACATGAACTTTGCTGACTTAAAGCCTAATAAAACTGTAGACTCTGTTAACAAACATTTAGCTTTCTACAAAATTTATCCAATTGTTCAAACACTCCTCATTATACATCTTATCTATCATTGACAGGCTTAGTGAGTATGGCATACCTTTCTGTCGATGAGTTTCTCCAAAGCTTCAGATCCGTTCTCTTTAACATACATCTCTGCCACGGCTAGAAAGCTTTCTGCATTGAGAGATACGTCCTCCTTGTGCTTGACAAACTGTCTGATAACTCCTTGTGGATTCGCAGATAAACACGGACGAATAAGGCACTCGTAAACATAGCAAGCACCATTAAAATGGGGTAGGCCTAACCAACAAATGGCCATTAGCTTCATGTAAGGCCAGAATGGAAGCCTGACATGCACAAAGGAAATTAGAAAGCACCGCCAAATAAATCAAACAATTCAGAAGGGAAAAAAAGAAAAAAAACAGAACAATACTACGTCTTGGGGAAGTCTGGTAAAAATTCTGCGCTCTTAAGATGTATGAGAGCCCAAAATAAAGACCAACTTGGGTACATTTTAGGGACACAACAATGGATAAACAAATGTAGGCAAGGGATTCCCAAGGTGGAAAACTTGAAAGCCAGGAATATTTAAGCATGATTGTGCTTTTGGAAGTGTATCGAGAATAGGAGACAATAAGGCAGGGTTCTAATTCAGAAATTTCAAAATATGACAATCTTGCATGATTGGGAGTGTGTTGAGGACTATGTACATTAGGATACAGATTTTGAGGACAAAGATCCCATGCTCTATAGGCCGGACTACTTGATATTTTTTGGACATAGTAAATCCTATTGGCGACATTTAACGTTGAATAATTATTTAATAGTTTTGGAGTACAATAACCAACAGCATAAAGAATAACTTTACAGATAGAACAATGCTAACCCAACTTTGTTAGGTAGTTGGGAGACAAAACGATTCACTCGGTGTATTTTGCGACTCCTAGGTTACCTATTATGTACCATGTATTGCCTATGTAGTACTTCAAAACTACTAAAGTAGGAGGTGAAGAAATGTATGAAATTTGCAAATATCATTTTCTAAACAAATAAGGAAACAAAAACGAGCCTTGTACTAGAGTGTAGTGCCAGAATTAATTACCACTCAATGAGTTTCACAAAAGCAAGCTCGAAGAGAGAAATCAAAGAGAAAACAATCCAATAAGCCACAATATTTCGCATGTCCGAGTGGGAATTACTCTCGATTGCCCATACTGAGGCATATCTGTCAAACAAAGCACCGAATATAACAAAGCAAAATCCATTAAAACGAGCATTAACATTAAAATTCCGTTTGGTAGCATATGAAATGAGAAAGGGAAAAAAAATGATTATGTTTTCTCACTAATATCTTTTTCTTTTTCTTTTTGTTCTTTTGAGAAATGAAACAGACAAAATAACAGAGATCTCTCACATTTGCTCACTTAATTTATAAACCAAACAGACATGAGAAAGAGTACTCTTTCCCTTCATTTTTTATCCTTTCTCACAAAATTACTGACATTTATATACTAAAATTTCTGAATCGCATTAGCATGAAAAGATACCAACTTTACTCTTCACTCATCAAAAACTAGACAGAGCGAGAGAGTACTTACAGAGGACAGACCAGAGCAAAGAGAGGCCTGCAAATGAAATACAAGAATACGTAAGATTATATGTATGTATCTACATGCATACGTACGTACATATATATACACACACACATACACATACACATGTATATACAAATGAGGTTGGAACAAAACATAGAGATAAAGCTGAAAATCAACTTCACAAAGATCGGCTAGTATATCTAACGTGAAAGTTGGACATTCGAAGAGAAAATCAAAAACAGAGAGGGGTAAAGACAAAGTAGCTAAATAATGCAAAAAAAATTCTTTCACTTTCTTGGTGTAGCCAGAAAAACAAATGATTCATACCAAGCAAGAAAATCGAAGAAGCACTTCAAACCCAACTTGAGAAAACTCACAAATCCCATCTAGAATTGGATCTCTTTCCAATCTAACTCTCTCTTCTCAGAATTTCTTGGGTTTGTTTGCAATAATGTGATGAGATGAGATGAGATGGAGATTAAACAAATCAAGACTTTATTTATGTGAGAAAGAGGGAAACGAATATGATTCTAGTACGAAGTACTTTGTTAATTACGGAAGTGCCCTGCTGATGTTGTACGGTACGACTGACTGTGGGTAGTTGAGTGGAAGGTCAATCGACAAGTGTTTTTTTTTAAGAACTCACAACTTTCCTTCGTTTTCGTTCTTGAGGATTAAGAGAAACCCACACGGCCGACACTACCTGAGGTGTGATGATCCCACACGGTCAAGCTATAAAAAATTCTTAAAAAAAAAGAAGTATCAGCGTGTTTGATTTGAATTTTTTGAATTAAATTTTTTAAAAATTAAATTTTTTAGTTTTCGTATTTTTTTTTTATTTTTAGTGAATATTTTTAAAATTTTAAACATTTTTTTTTTACTTTTTTAGATGCACCTTACTTAGATGTATCTAAAAAGTAAAAAATTTATGAAAAAATATTTTAAAAAATTAATAAATACATAAAAATATAAAAAATGTATTGAATTTTGTATTTTTTTTTTATATTTTTGGTATTTAGTGAATTTTAAAATTTTTTTTTTATAATTTTTTTACTTTTTAGGTATATTTATGTTAGGTGTGTCTAAAAAATAAAAAATTTGCTTAAAATATTAAAAAAATTCAGTAAAAACAAAAAAAACACAAAAAATAAAAAAGTAGAATTTTCTAAAAAATATTTTTTAAAAAATGAAAACAAGCAATATATTATTAACATTTTATTTTATTTTATTTTATTAAAAAAATTAAAGGATTCCATTAAATAGGGATTCTCATTTATTAGACCCTTACTATTTGAAAAGTTTATATTACTCTGGTTAACCGTTTTTAAAAATAGTATTTGATTTTTTTTTTCCCGATTCTCTTAATCTAAATACATTTAAAAATTAAAATATTTATGAAAAAAATCTTTAAAAAATCACCAAATATAAGCAAAAAACAAAGAAAACAAAAACACAATATGTGCCATTGTATTTTCATTGAAAGCCTCTTAATTTTTCATGAAGCAATCTTTTAAACATTTTCATGCCTCTGATTTGTTCTTTCTCTCTCTTGCCTTTTTTCTTTTCTACGCACCATCGCTTCATGTATTCAAATGTGATGATCATGTATGGATTGGTCATTAATGGGGTTATTTTCAAAAAACTACCAAAACAACAATGATTTAAATAGTCTATAAATCATATCTATGAATGTGTATATATATTTATTTGATATTATTATATATCAATATTATCATATTAGAAGAGATTGAGAAGGCAAAGATGAAGAGAGGCATGTGTTTCATGGTTTTTCTTCACCCGTACCATCATTCTCTATATGTGTACAAAAGGAATATATAATGAGAAATCTGTTTAAGGATTTTTTAAAGAATTTTTCAAAGTGGTATAATTTGAGTTTTTGATTTGTTTATTATTTGAGTGTACTTAAAGGGTAATTTAGGAAAAAAAAATATAAGATGCATTAAGAATAAATTATAACCTTAAATAATTTAATAGAGTGTATTAAAAAATTAGGAATACTTAATATTTTTTTTTGGTCCAAATAGAATCTCCCAAGACCATCCATAGTTATATTAGCAAAGTTGGGCTTCACAAGCTCGGGCCATCACATATGAATTTTTGTTAGCCCATAGAATGGCAACTCCCAAAACATAAAAATAAAAATAGTTAGTTGTTAACAAAACTCTTTATAAATACGCAATGCTGGGTGTGTTTGGTAACGTTTACGTTTTCAGTTTATATTTATAAAAATTTTATAAACTGGTTTTTGTTTATTTTTAGAAAAACATAAACTACAAACGCGTTTGGTAATTGAGAAAATGTTTAAAAAATTTAAAAAATTTAAAAAAGAGTGAGAAATGGCAAGTGGTGGCAAGTGGCGGCGGAAGACGGTGGTGGAAAGTGGTGACGGTGGGTGGTGGGTAGCTGGTGGCGGGTGGTGGTGGTGGTGGTGGTGGTGGTGGGTGGTGGGTGACGGTTACGGGTGTGGGTGGTAGCGAGTGGGTGGTGGTGGCAGCGGTGGTGGTGGCGGTGGCGGTGGTGGCAAGTGGGTGGCGGATGGCGGGTGGTGGTGGTGGGTGGGTGGGTGACGGTTGCGGGTGGTGGGTGGTAGCGAGTGGGTGGTGGTGGCAGCGGCGGTGGTGGTGGTGGCAGGTGGCGGTGGCAAGGGTGGTGGTGGTGGGTGGTGGGTAGGTAGGTGACGATGGCGGGTGGTGGGTGGTGGTGGTAATGGCAGGTGGGTGCGGATGGCGAGTGGTAGTGGGTAGGTGGCTGGTGGGTGGGTGATGGGTGGTGGGTGGGGTTAGCGAGTGGGTGGTAGTGGTGGTGGTGGTGGCGGTGGCGGTGGTGGTGGTGGGTGGTGGTGGTAGGTGGGTGGGGGTGGGTGGTGTGGTAGGTGGGTGGCGGGTGTGGGTGGTGATGGTGGGGGTGGTGGGGTAGCGATGGTGGTGGTTGTGGTGGTGGTGGTGTGGCAGGTAGGTGGCGGATGGCGGGTGGTGGTGGTGGTGGTAGTGGTAGGGTGGTGGGTGACGGTGGCGGATGGTAGGTGTAGCGAGTGGGCGGTGGTAGTGGTGGTGGTGGATGGTGGTGGTAGGTGGGTGGCGGTGGTGGTGGTGGGTGGTGATGGTGGTGGTGGTGGTGGTGATTATAGTGGGTGGTGGGGAGGGTAGGTGGCAGGTGGCTGGTGGTGGCAAGTGGTGGATGGTGGTGGCAGGTGTGGTGAGTGGTGTTGGCAAGTAGTGGGGGTGGTGTGGCGGGCAGTGGATGGTAGTGGCGGGTGGTGGGTGGTGGCGGGTGGATGGTAGTGGGTGGTGGGTGGTGGTGGTGGCGATGGGTGGGTGGTGGTGACAGGTAGGTGGCTGGTGGTGTGGGTGACGCGTGGTGGGTGGTGAGTGGTGGTGTCAGGTGGTGGTGGTGGTGGTGGTGGGGGGTGGGTGATGGTGGTGGTGGCGGAAGACGGTGGTGGAAAATGGTGGCGGTGGTGGCTAGTATTGGGTGGTAAAAAAAAAAAAAACTCAAAACTCAAAACGAAAACACATTTTTTTGTGTTTTCATTTTTTGGCCAAATTTATAAACTGAGACCACTGATTTATAAATCAAAATTTTACCAAACATTTTTATTTGAGTTTTTAAAATTTTTGTAAATATAACAGAAAACTGAAAACGTAAGTGTTACCAAACGGCACCTTGACTTTTAAATTATAATTTAGTACAAATTACGAATATATCTCATGAGGTTTACTTAAAATACAATTTGTCTCTGTAATTTTAAAAATTACATCTCACTCCTTCAAGTTTCTAATCTCATACATAACAAATAACTCCTATTATTAATAAATCATCAAGTTAATTAACAATTTTTAATGATGTTAGAAATATATTTCAATTAACAATTCAAGTAATTTTATTATTGTATAAGATAGTGATTGGGAATTTTTTTTATTTTTTTTCTTAATTTTGTTAATTTTTGATAAGGGAGCATTTGTAATTTTTAAAATTACAAAAGACAATATGTATTTTAAGTAAATATCATGGATGGTACTTGTAATTTATCCTAAAAATTTCATCCACTTGAATTTCATTATTGATGTTCTTATTTTCAATTTTCTTGAAAATAAAATGATGGTCATCTATTCAAAGTGAAGTAGTGTGACAACCCTCACCTCTGATTAGTGCTAAACTGTGATTGAGCACGATAAGTATTGACTAGAATGAAATCTTAATCTGTTTGCATGAGTGTGTTGCTTTAATCGCATTTCTATCTGTTGTCATTAAATGATCTGTTCATATCTTAATTTCGAATTGCGAATTGGAAGCCTTATCGGCGACCGAATCAGAAATTGAATAGTGTTACATGCTAATTAGAATTTATATGATTTTATGGTAGGTTTAATTAAAATTTGATTTGGAATGATTAATTAGATTAAATAATGTTAAATTACATTAGTTTGAATTTATTACATCTTTGCCATTGAAGTGGGCCACTTTGTTAAAACTTTGTTTGGAGCTTAATTCACATTTTGATATACCATTCTTCATCTACCTTCAAGACCAAACGTGAGAGAGAGAGAGAGAGAATTGGGAGAAAATTGAGTTCAACAAGGAGTCTTGCTTGAGACTTAGAAGAATTGAAGGGAGTTTGCATATTTGGGCTTCCATACTTAGAATTCAAGACCTAAAGTAGGAAATTCATCTTCTTAATTATGAATTTAAGTTATTATTTGCATGATTCATGGGAGAATTGGAGTATAGAGTCAAGAATTGGCTCAAGGTGTTGGTTTAAGAATTAATCCATACATGCATGTCCTTATTTTGGAGTTTTGAGGTTGTTTTTCATGGAATTCTTGCATGCATGGTCATATCATGGTTGTATTCTAGAAATTCACCATGTCTTTCTATCAAATTGCCAATTTATTCTTGGTTTTAAGTGTTGGAATTCAAGGGGAATCATGCATGTTGTATTTAAGTTTTATTCTTGCAGTTTCTTTGAAATTGGTGTTCAATTGGCTTACCTTTGGGCTTGATTTTACAGATTGATCTTCAAAAACATGTTGTAGTATGAGTTTCCAAGTGTTTTCCAGAAAATTGGCCCAAAAGGTCGAGTTTTGATAAGTTTAATTCTTGGTTTGAGCTTGGGAGGCAAATCTGGAAAACCCAGATTTTGGCTTCCTCGCTCGAGCGAAGGATTCCACGCTCGAGCGAGCACCTTTGTTTTCTGAATTCCGTTCGAGCGACGGGATGTTGGCTCGAGCATAGATTGCAAGCTCTTAGGTTTTTGTGGACGTAGACACACGCTCGAGCGAAGCTCTGTGTTTCATGCTCGAGCGAGCATCGAGCGGAGAATTTCAACAACCAGTACTTTTGCATTTTTACAGACCGATCAAGCGTAAGCGAGGGAGTCTACGCTCGAGCGACCCCTCTGTTTTGGTAAGCTCGCTCGAGCGAAGAAAGCCACGCTCGAGCGAGACCCCTGTTTTAGCAAAAATTTTGAAAAGTGTTTTAAAGTACATCTTTGCATCCTCATTCCATCCTAGGCATTCCTAGGCCAAGTTTAAGGCATCTTAGTGAGGATAATGTTATAGAACCACACCGAGTCAAGTTAAGGGACTAAGTTATTGATCCCAAGTGTGTAACTTAGTGTATGTTCGTTCTGCAACTGTGTAGGGTTGGCACCCGAGGACGTTGACTAGCCTATCTGTAGCCCAGTACTCTGTGAGTAACAATGTTGTAAAGCTATGTTCAATTACAATTATTTTCTGAATGATTAACTGTACTGCTTTTTGAAATGATATTATTTGCTGAATGAATGTTTGTCCTATTTTAGGAACTGTACTCGTGGCATCCATAGCAATTGACTGTTACTGCTATTGCTACTGTTACAGAGATCTCTGTCAGTTCCAATGTCTGGAACTACTACTGTTTATTGTTATGATAGCCATCAACTGACTATTCGGTCTGTTAAGACCTACTGTACTGTTTGCTATTGAGTGTACCACATATGACTATTATGGTTTCTAAATAACTGTTATCGCATGAAATATGAGCCACTGATTGAATAACTAATTTACTGATGCAAATGGCTGTTTTAATTACTGAAAAGACATTCATTTTTAACCCCTTTACGCATATGTTATTCACTGGGCTTTAGCTCACTGCTTATATTTATATGTAGGTGTCCAGGTGTAGACACCCCATTTTTGACCGCCTTTAAGATTTGGGCGCCACTGATGGTTCACTTGGTGGTGAAAGTTATGCAGGGCAAAATGTTCGATTTCTTCGGCAAAAGGAGAGTCAAATCCTAACCTCACACCCCATTTTGGACCAAAGCTATTTTGGATGGTTTTTAGACCTTAAAACCCTCTCTTTCAAAATATTTTTGAAAATAAGTTTCTACGATGTTCCGACGCTCGCATTCCGTTAAATGTTGCGCTTTTCGGTAAACCAAGCGAGGACAAAGTGGAAATGAATGAAAGATAGATGAAATATTTGAAAAAATCTTTCAAAACACCTTACTTAGGGGTTTGGAGTTGAAGAAAAGAGGAGAGAAGAGAAGAAAACAAGTTTGGGAGAAGTTCGGCATGAATCCGGGTAGGATCGAAACTGAGCGGCTTCACCAAAACAGGCATAACTTTTTGCAAAGTTGGAATTTTGATGCAAGGCTGCTCCACTGGAAAGATTACTTCCGGGGCTTCAATTTACACACAAGAATGACCTAAAAAGGTATCCAGATGAAGGAGTTAGGCTTTCTTCAAGTCGGGGACTTGGATTGATTTTTGCTGCTGGCCTCTATGGGAGTGTGCCGGCCATGAATGGCCAATTCCGCCCCTGTGCCGTCCAAAAGTGACCCCCTGCCGGCCAACAATGATAACGTGCCGGCCAATGATGCCAGAAAGCAGATTTTAACAGATATTTTATCTCCAGCTGGCACAGCTGTCTCTCTGAAGATATTTTCGACCCAAACCTCCTTTTTTGCTATATAATGAAGCCTTATATCTCATTTTTGAAGGGTTAGAACATTGGAGAACTTCTTGAGCAAGTTTTGAGAGCTTCTCACTCTAAAAGTCCCTCTCTCTCTAGAAATTTTAGAAGCCAAATCTGTGCCTCTCTCTCATTCTCTTGCCTTTGTGTGCATAACAAGAGCGATACTTGGAGATATACCTCTCCTTTGCCTAGGCACCTTTGATCAAACTCAACTACCATTGGGCTGAGGTTCTTTGAGGATCATTTTGAGCTCCAAAAGCTGGTTTTAGCTCAGAGTTTGGACCTGTTTTGCAGCTGTGCATCAAGGGTAACATCTCTCTCCCTTTAAGCTTTCTTTACACATTTGCTTGGCCATCTTTTCACACTACTTTGGGGCTGTTTTGGGGGTGGTGTTGAACTACAAAAACCTTTGTTTTTCCTCTGTTTTTTAGTCTTAAAAGTCTTGGTTTGTGCCTTGGTTGGCTAGGGGGTTGTCCTCCCTTTTGCTCCTTGGCTTGTAAGGCCTTGTGAGCTAACTCTCAAACTTTTCAAACAACTTCTTTTTGGCCTTAGAACCACTGAAATTGAGAGGATTTTCAGTGGTAAAAACCTTGTTTTGAGGCTCAAAATAGGAGGGGGTTGTCCCCCCTCCTCTTCTCTTGTTTACTTGTGTTGATGGCCAACCAAATAAGCATGTGTTTTTACTTCTTGGAGGCTTTGTTTAGGCTCATTTTTGTGACTTATCAGACCTGTCATAACTCTGTTTTTAGCTGTCTTGGTCACCTCTGTATGCTTATTGCACTTGTAGTGTAAATCCTCTTTGCTTGCCTTGTTAGCCTTGCAAAGTAGCATCTTTTTGTGGCTTGTGTTAGCTCTTTTCAAGCATGTGTTTGTGACTTTTAGGACATGATATAACTCTGTCCATGACTGGTTTGGTCACCTTGTGCATGTATCTTATATGTGTAGTGTAATCCCACTTGTGGCCCATCAAAGTAGCATGTCTTGCTAGCATGTATTGACTCTATTTCAATGGGTTTTTGACCATCATTTGGCATGTCATAACTCTGTCTAAAGCTGTTTTGGTTGTCTTTTGAGTCGCTCATATACTTGTAGAACAAATCTTGCTTACTAGTCTTGTGTGCATGATGTCTTGGCTCATCATTCTAGCATATTTTGGCTTTGCTCCAGCATGATTTTATTCATATTTTGGGCTGTTCTAGGACTGTTTTAGGCTTTTATCGTCATATCACTCATGTTTGGTATAGCTATAGTGCAAATGCTTTGACTAGTCTTAAGCTTTGAGGAAGCTTGCATGCTTAACTTGTGGTGTTTTCATGCTTTGGCATCATTTGAAGCGTTATATCAGTGCATGTTTCATGGTCATACACTTACTTTTGCCATGCTTTCAATGCTTTGAAGAGTTGGTGTTTTATGCCTTATGAGTGGATCTTTGTGCATGCCTATATGCTTAGGTCTTTGGGATGCCATCTCAATAGGTTTTTGGGCTTATTTTGACATGATGTAACTCTGTTTGATGTTGTCCAAGTCATGCCATGTTTGGTTCTAATAGGTGTAGTGCATTGCCTCTTTTGTAGCCTTACGTGCTCCATGTTTTTGGCCTTGTGTTCTAGCTGTGTTTGCTAGCTTCGAGCTTATTTTTGGTCTTGTTTGGACCTGCCTTGGGACTGTTTTAGGTTCCCTTAGCCCTTTGGGGCTAGCTTTGTATGGCCATGGCTTAAGTCCCTTTGCTAGTTCTTAGCTTTTGAGCTTCATGCATGCCATGCTTGTGTTATGTGTGTGATTTGGCATCATTCCTAACATCATTTCAGAGCATGTGGTATTGTCATACTTGCATGCTTTTCACTCCTCAAGTGTGCGTAAGAGTTGCATCTTTATGCCTTAATTCTTGGGCCCATTGGCATGCATGCTTGTCTAGCATTTTGTACCATCAATTTAGCACCTTTTGGCCACTGATTTGGGCATAGTTGAGGTCTTCCCATCTTGGTTTAAGACCATCCTTGCAATGTTGTTGCATGCTTGTCTTGCATATTGTTGTATGCTTGCTCCATCTTTGCATGTTGTCGCATGCTAGTTCCATTACATGTTGTTGCATGTTTATTACACTGCGTTTTGCATGCTTAAGTCATTTTGCATGATTGCATGTTCAAGTTAGCATTGAGTATGCCATGTAGTTGCATTTTGCATGCTTAGGACATATTGCATGTTTGCCGTCCTTGCATTGCATTGTTGTTTGGATTAAGTGTTAATCCTAGCACGAGAAACGAGGAACGTTTCATACTTCAAGTGATGAGACGTGTCTCAATTCTCGGTCGCCGACGCTCTTGATTATCCATGATAAAGTTCTAGGCTTTATGTGTTTATTTGTGCATTCATTTCATATTGATTTGCACAAGTTGGATTTTTGGCCATCATGCATCAGGATGCGTGATTGATGGTCGTGGATCCGACTATGCCTCCCCCTTGATGTTTCGAGGTGATATGGGGTGGCATAGTGCGTACATACCCTTGGGACCTCCATTTTCTCTATTTTGTGCTCTGTTGCAGCTTGGTGTCCCAACACATCAGTGGCCGGCAGTGCCTTGCAGATGGCCGGCAGTCCTTCATTCTTGGCCAGCAGTGTGCCATCTTTGGTCGGCAGGTGGTCGGCAGCATCTCTCCATGGCCGGCAGGCCACTGATGCACTCCCCAAACTGGTTTTGGTAAGTTCCAGCAGCAAGGTCTCAAGGACACCCTGCAGACAAAGCCTCTAAAGAGCAACCAGAGAGCTTATCGGGACGGGAATCAAGAGCATGCATCCTTCCTTGTTCAAGGCAGAGCTGAGGCAGCCTAGTTTACACATTTTAATGCTTACTTGTTAGTTAGCTTTAATTTGTAATTTAATTAGTTAATGTGTTAATTAATTAAGTGTTGTAATAATTAGTTGTAGCTAGTTATTCAGTTAGTTATGTAATAATTAATTAGCTTGTTAGTTAGTTAGTTAGTTAGTTGGTTTGTATTATTTATTCAGACCCCCCGTTGAGAGGGTATATGTTGTAATAAGTGTGCGTGTGTGTGTGGATGTCTTCCAACCCCACGTCTTTCTCCCTTTTACTTACCTACTTTTGATGGTTAGTTTTAGGACACGTTTCAATTAGCATCCTTATGCTTTGCATGCGTGCATCCATTCATCTGTCTTGCATGCACCGGGCTTGGCACATTATACTAACTGCATTGTATTTCAATTCCAATTTGAATACATGTTATCAAATGTCGCATTTCATATGCCATTTTAGAATAGCCGAGTCTATTTCTAGTTGCATTTTGCATGTGTTGCATTAGCCATTTCAAACATAAACTAGGATCATGCATTGATTACTAACTAGCTCTTGTTTTGGCTCGAAGTACTAGGTAAGCTTTTATGCTTTAGCATACTACATGTGTGTAAGTGTTGCCATGATAGCATGCTTGTTATGAGGCTATTTGCTTAAGTGTTTAACTGCCTGAATGCTTGTGGGTGAAGGTTGGATTGCTTGAATTGGAACAATTCATTGAAATCCGCATTTTAGCCTACTTACAAGTAGCAAACTTCAAACCATTTTTTCAAACAAGTGGATATGCAATGTTTTGTTCCAAATTAGGCGATCTAGTCTATACTTGTTTTGCTGTGCGCATCAAATAGTAAGATTAGCTAATTAACCGGAATAGGAACACATGTGTTTTCAAAAACAAGATATCATGTTTAGTAGTGGCCGATCTTTGATTGGGCGAGCGGGGGTGCTCATAGATGACCTTCCCCAATCGTACCCAAGTTCCCGAGCCGAGGCAACTTTGGTGATGACGGACACGTGGCCTTCGGTACGAGTCAGGGTTTCCTAAATTCTCCCAAAATAAAATATTTAGGTGGCGACTCTGTATCTGGCAAAGCAGTCCATGTTTGACACTTCTTTACAAAAATCAGTTTTCCAAAACGATTTGCCGGATTTGGACTCTTTGGTGATTTATCAATCTCACATTGCACATTGTGAGATCAGATTAAGAACCGTGACAATTTGAGTCCGAACTGTAGCATGAGGCCCTCAAGGGCACGTCTACACTAGGCACCAGGCCGAAGCTAGGAGCGTCAAGTTAAGCTCCCGTTTTTTTAAGCCAACCTTTGTGCCTCACTTCGAGGTTCCAAGTCCGTTCAAGCTAAGGCCATTTTTGGGATGTCTCAGTTTCACCCTTTTGTCTCTGATCTGTAATAAATGTTTAAGACTTGACTGTATAGTTATGGTGAAGGGATTTGGTCCCTAACCTGGATGTTTGTACATGACGTATGTATATATGTTTGGGTTGTGAAAGTCTTTTTGCATCCAATTTGTCACAGCTCATTGGACATCTTTTATTTACTGTTTGGCTTCCGCCAGCCCCTTACTCTGTATTACTGTCAAGCAGACCTTTGGTAATCACGGATTACTGGCTGGTTGTGATGCTAAACCCATAGGGGCGGGTTTGGATCGTGACAAGTAGTCCATGAACCTAATCAAATCTCTATTTTTATCCCATAGGTAGAAAGGGGAATAAATGGTTAATTTTCCTTGGATGACCACTCGGCATTCATCAAATCAAAGATTGGCCACTTAAAATCGTAGTTAAATTGTAAAGTTGTACCAAAATACATAACATCCCATTTGTATATGAAGCAGTTAACCTTTCCCGATTAATACAATATTGTCCGCTTTGGAGTTAGGCAAAAACTAGCAGCTAACCCCTTACGGCTTTAAAAGGTCTCATACTAGTCCAAGGGATATAGTGGAGCTGTGATCTCTCACAGGGCGATGTGGAATAGTGCACCCATATAACTCCCCAGTGGACTAGCTGCTTGAGCAAGCGAAAACTAGCAGCTAACGCCCCACGGCTTTAAAAGACTTCATATAGGGGAGTTAGTCCATTTATGTAGTGAAGTTGTGATGTCTTATAGAGTGATGTGGGATAGTGCACTCATATTACTCCCTAGTGGACTAGCTTCCTGAGCAGGGAGTTCTCAATCTCTAGTGGACTGGCTGCTTGAGCAATCGAAAACCAGCAGCTAAACCCTCACGGCTTTAAAAGACTTCATATAAGGGAGTTAGTCCACTTATGTAGTGAAACTGTGATATCTCACAGAGCGATGTGGGATAGTGCACCCATATAACTCCGCAGTGGACTAGCTGCTTGAGTAGGGAGTTCTCACAGAGGACGCCTTTAAAAGACTTCATATAAGGGAGTTAGTCCACTTATGTAGTGAAGCTGTGATATCTCACAAAGCGATGTGGGATAGTGCACTCATATCACTCCCTAGTGGACTAACTGCCTGAGCAAGCAGTTCTCACAGACGGTGCCAAATGAAGCAGCTAACCCTCCCCAACTAGCAAGATATTGTTCGCTTTGGAGTTAGGCAAAAATCAGCAGCTAACCCCTCACAACTTTAAAAGGCCTTATACTAGTCTAAGTGAGTTAGTTCACTTATGTAATGGAATTATAATCTCTCACAGAGCGATGTAGGATAGTGCACCCACATAAAATGAAGTAGCTAATTGTCATGACCCAAACCCGCCTCTATAGGTTTAGCAACGTAACCAGCCAATAATCCTTGGATTACCAAAGGCCTCTGCACAGATTAACATATAATTAGGGGCTACAGAAGCAAACATAGAAACATACATAGTCCATAGAACTGTGTAGACATACATGGGACATATAATTTAAAACTTTGTATATATATATATATATATATATATCTATATATATGACATCATAGACATCCATCCAGCCTTGTCATTATACATGAATAGAACAAAAGAACTGGTCACAAAAACAGCAAAAGTCTCAAGCTTATGTCATGGTTTACAAAACTCGATTGTTGAACTCTTTCTGGAATCTCCTCGTGAGGTACAATGATTGGCCGACAAAACAGAGACTCCAGGTCATCAACTCTGAGCCTGGTCACGCGCCTGGTCGCCTATATACATAATATAAATAGTGAGCGAAGCTCAATGAATAATAACATAGTAAAGATTTTAATGAACGATGTCAAGTTTCATATCATATCAATCAAAGATAAGCATAGTCATGTCAAAACAAAGTCATGTTCATATTTGTAATCAAATCATATGTGGTACTTCCATTGGCATTAACATATCTCTTTGGTCAAGCATATCAAGTTCTATAATGGAACCTCCGGTACCGGGTAACATATCTCTTACATAAGCCACAGTATTGTTTCCTCCAGGCGAGGGCCTCATGACCATAAGTCACAGTATTATGTCCCTTAGGTGAGGGTCTCTACTAAGGATATCACAAATACATTTCAAGTTATGGATCATCATTCATAGAATCACAAAATCGCCTTTTGTCTCAGTAAGAAACATTTCATATCATATCAGAATATTCAGAAAGTATTTTCATATCAAACATAGCTTTACTAGTTATTACTCATAGATAATTGCACAGATAGCTTGCTAGCAACCAATGGATCAGCAGCTTACAGCGCGTGACCTACACAAACATAACAGATACACATACTGAAACATTCACTTGGATCATACTTAACTTACTTCATTTCATTCTTTGTGTAGTCTTATCCTCATTATTATGTCTTAATCTTAGCCTAGAAATGCCTAGGATGCAATGAGGATGCTAAAATGCACTTGAAAACACTTAGTCAAATATGCTGAAAATAGGGGTTTCGCTTGAGTGAACATCCAAACATGTGAGTGGTCGCTAGAGCGCAAATTCCTTCGCTCGAGCGGTTTGTAAACTTAGCAAAAGTACTGGTTGCTTGATTTTTTCGCTCGACACAAGCTCGACGGTCGCTTGAGCGTGAGACTGAGGTCTTCGCTTGAGCGTAACTCTTATCACTTGAGCGGTCTGCAAAAATTGTAAACTTCCGAGAGCATGCATTTTATGCTCGAGCCAACTTTTGGTCGCTCGAGCGAGAGTGCAAAATACAGAGTGGTCGCTCAAGCGCAGGTTATGTTGCTCGAGTGGAGAGACAGAATCTGGAATTTCTAGATTGCTCTTCCAAGTTCAAAACTCAAATCTAAAGTCTCA
>JAPPVO010000632.1:0-12974 GCA_030407325.1 Camellia japonica | reverse complement strand
CTGCCTTGCTACTTTTTTGCATGTCGTTGTACCAATTGTGCATATTTAGTATAGCTATAGGCCATTTCGGGTGCCTAAATTCGCATTTCGGGACTATTCCGTGCATCGGGTGTACTTTGGCCATGATTCGGGACTGTTTTCCCCACAATTTCAGTGCTGAAATTCCATTAGTATGTTGCATATCATTTTCCATGTCATTTCATGCTTTATGCCATTGCCTCGGTTTGCGTGCCCGTGTGCACGCATTTCGAGGCACTTCATTTTCATCCATCGGCCTCTTATGTGAGTGTGCTAAGGCTCTCTCATGTTAGTGTAAGTCCAATTTGCATTTTAGTGTCATTTTCATCCCGTATGCTATTGCCTCGGTTTGCGTGCACACGTGCACGCATTTCGAGCGTCCCATTTTCATCTTATGGCCACTGATTTTGGCATGCTTGCGAGTTATCCATGTTAGTTTAAGTCCATCATTGCATTGCACGTTCATATGTCATGTTTCATGCCTTGCCATGCTTTGATAGAGTGGCATTCGTGCCTTAGGATCGGTCCTCGGTTTGCGTGCATACGTGCACGCGTTTCGGGAATCTCTTTTTCCTCTAATGGCCTCCTTGTATTGGTGTAAGCCCATCTTGCATTGTGTATGCCATGTCAATGCGTTGTGCATGTTATGTTGTTAGCATCGTGTATGCCACGTAGTTGCATCGCATGTTTGCGTACTTAGCCGCCATGCCTAGGTTGCATTTCATTGAACATGCATCCCTTGCCTCTTGACTAATCATGATAGGGGTTGGGGCCCTTTGATTTGTTTTGTGCATTGCATTCCATTTGATATCAAAGTTGCTAACTTGGCTTTTGGGCCATCATGCATTGAAATGTGTGATTGATGGCCCGGGGGTCGAGGGCCATACTCCCTTGAGTCCATTACATGATAGGGAGTGTGTCCATGCATACATTTGCCTAGAAATTCTAATACCTTGCACTGCTGGTCTGCTGTTGCTGTCAAAACTGTCTTCTGCAGGAATTTTGTGCCGACCGGCAGTATAGAGTGCCGACCGGCAATGTATTTAGTGCGATAGCTTCATTTCCAGCCGGTGGACTTTATACACGGCCGTGGACATTCCATCCAGCCGATGATGATTCTTTGGATGCAGGGAGCCTATTCTGGGACTTTTACAGTCTTCCAGAGAAGCAGAACAGTAAAAGCAGAGCCAACAGTGCTATGGGCGAGTTTCCAGGCGAAGCCAATCCGAGCATGCGTGCATCCCTCTTCCCGAGGCCTTTTACTGCTTTCAGTAGTTTAATTAATTTGTTAATTAATTAAGGGTCTGTAATAATTAATTAGCTAGGATAGTTGATTTATTATTTGGACTGTATATTATCTTTTGGTCCCTCCGTGTGAGGGCATATTTGTAATAAGGGTGTGTGAGTGTGTGTATGTCTTCCAACCCCATTTCTTTCTCCCTTTTATTTACCTGCTTATGATGGTAGATTAGGGCATATTTAATTTAGCATACCTTATGCAATGCATGCGTGCATCCATGCATTTGTTGACATGCATCGGGCTCGGCACATCATACAAACTGCATCGTACTTTCAATTCCAAATTGAATACGTGTTATTTGTAGCATTCCATATGCCACGTTTAGGATAGCCGAGCCTGCCTAGATTACATCTTTGCATGTGTTGCATTAGACATTTCAGTATGCTTAGGTCCATGCATGGATTTCTAATAAGCTTCTGTTTTGGCTTGGAGTACTAGGTGAGCTTTTATGCTTTAGCATATCGCATGTGTGTGAATGTTGCCATAATAGCATGCTTACCATGAGGCTAAGTGCTTATGTGATATAACTGCATGAATGCCTGTGGATGGAGGTTGAATTACCTAAATTGGGACAACACATTAAAACTGTGAGTTTTAAAGCCCACTAGATAGTGGCAAAACCGTCTTTTCTAAAAGCCCGCTTGAGAGTGGCAAAACCTGCATTTTAGCCTACTTGTGAGTAGCAAATCATTTTCAAAACAAACATGTGGTGTTTTGTTCCAACTTAGGCGATTTGGTCTATACTTGTTTGCTGTGCGCATAATATAGTAATTCTAGGCTAATAACCGGAATAAGAACGCATAAAGTTTTCAAAAACGGATATCACTGTTAGTAGAGGCCGGTCTTCGGACCGGGCGAAAGGGGGTGCTCATAGCTGACCTTCCCCGATCGTACCCAAGCTCCCGAGCCAAGACCACTTTGGTGATGACGGACATGTGGCCTTCGGCACCGAGTCAGGGTTTCCTAAATTCCCATTTTAAATATTTAGGTGGCGACTCTGTAATCTGGCAAAGCAGTCCATGTTTGGCACTACTTTTTCAAAAATCTGTTTTTCTTCAAAACGATTTGCCGGATTTGGACTCTTTGGTTCAGATTTAGAACCGCGACACAAATCGAGTCCGAACTGTAGTCGAGGTCCCCCGCGGACGTGCTACAACGACGTTATTACGTCACGCTGTCACGAAGGAGAGTCCGAATGAATAAAAAAACTAACTAGTTAACTAAGCTAAGCTAATTAAGCTAATTATTACAAAACTTGAATGAATAATTAACTAACTATCTAAGCTAATTAAATATTACAACACAAACTAATTAGCTATAACTAATTAAGCTAATTAAATATTACAATACAAACTAATTAGCTACAACTAATTAATTACAAAAAATGAATAATTAATTACTAATTCAACTAATTAACTAGCTAACCAGTCCCGGGAAACGAAGGAGGCCCATGCATGCTCGGTTTTCACCCGAAGAACATCCACTGTTTGCCCTTGAAAGTCTCTATTTGCACAACCCTTGTAATGTTTTCCTTCTCCAAATCAACTCTGCCATTCTTCACAAGCACATTGCTCAAAAATCATTGGTGGCCGGCAGGCCAGAAGTGGTGGCCGGCCAGACACCATTGAGGGGTTGCCGTCCAACACTGATGGCCTGCAGGCCAGTAACAGTGGCCGGCCGGCCACTGATGACATACCATATTTTTTTTGCTGCAACAGGGAGCAAACAGGGCAAACAGAGGATATTCTTATAGGTTGTTTGTACTGTGTATCTCTCCTTATCATCAAAACATCTCAAATGAGTGATACACTTGGTCCTTAAACCATAAATCAAGCAATTTCATTGCATGATGGCTAAGGAACCAATTTGTACAAGTTTAATGAATGCATAAATAAGACTCGAGACCACCACCTTATCATGCATGATCAAGGGCAATGAAGATCTTGGAAACTTGGCACATTTCATCACTTTGAGTATGAAATAACGTCCAATTGAACACATCAAAAACAACCAAATTCTTATCTTTGCTCACTTTTAGTTTCAACTTTACTCATTTTTTATTTACCAACCACCCTTTAATCAATCAAGTCCAATGGTGAGTAAGTCCTCTAAAGAGAAGGAAGTGTTAAACAAGGGGTAGTTTAAGGTAGGAGAGAGGTGTCATGTCGTTGGTAATGAACCCCCAAAAGAGGATTAAACCATTAAACAATGAATCTCAATCTCAAGCTTAAACTATCCTAAGGTTGAAACAACTCTCAAAGAAAATGAAAAAGTGAAGAAATGAGGGAGATTACAGAGATTATAACCGCTATAATGAAGTATGAAAAGCACTAAAACAATGCAATCAACTCAAACAAGTGGTGTCTAAAGGCCTAAAACACCAAGCTTGTGAGGACTGTTACATTACAAGAATCCAATACAAGACTCAAATGACTTAACCAGCCCAAAACAGAGGCAAAGCAATCTAAAATAAGCCCTAAAACATGCTGGACATGAGCTAAAAATAGCTAGATTAACATGCTAAAACATGGCACAAACTAGGCTAGTAAGCAAGATACAAGGAGGGAAGGCTAACGCCTTTAATTTTGGACTTAAAAAAGTGTTTTTAAACACTGCAATAACTCTGAAATTTAGTGCTTAAAAGCTCAAAAATAGATAGTAAAAGGGTGAGAAACACAAGGGTAAAGGCCTCCAAAACAATGTACAAAGAGGGGTGAGCCACCCTCAACCTTTAACGGCCTTAAAACCCAAGTTTCAGCCCAAAAATGCGGAGTTTTTACAGTCCAAAAACGGTACAAAAATGTGCTACAATGAAGACAAAAACATGGAGCAATTCAAGCAAGTAAACAAGCCAAAAGAGGGGTGGCTAGCCCCTCCATTTTTGAGACTTCAAAACCACTTTTTTAGCCTCTGAAAGCCTCTGAAAACCTCTGAAAATCATTGGTAAATGGCTCAAAAAAATTTGATGAAAGAATGGGAAACACAAGTGGAAAGGCTAGAACAAAGTTCAATGAAGGGTGATTAACCCCTCTAACTTTTATAGCCTTAAGCCACAAGCTTCAGCCCATAAAAAAAGTTGAAAAACACTTCAAAATCAGCAGGAAAAGATAGAAAAGAAGTGTTGCAAAGATGGTACAAAAGCAAGAGAAGGCGTACCTCTTGAAGAGGAATACTTTGAGTGAAAAGCACCAATTTCACACTTTCAAGTGCTTTAAGGTCTCAAATTCAAGCTCAAATCATCTCAGCAAGAAGTCCTCTAGGTTTGGTTTGCTGTGTTTGGGCATAGGCTATGCTTGATGCAAAAGAGAGAGAGAATTGTAGAGCGAGGAGTGTCGAGAGAGTGGATTTTTCCAAAAATATTTTCACTCCTAAATGTTTTCTAACCTTGAAAGCAAGAAGGGAGGTCTTCATATATAGAAATATCTGAGCTTTGGTCAAAAATATCTACAAAAAGACAGCTGGAGCTTTGTGGAAACAACTGGAGAAAATATCTGCAAAAAACTCTATTTTTTGATACTTGTGGCCGGCAGGCCATCAATGATGGCCGGCAAAGCACATTAGTGGATAGAATCCTCCGAAAAGTGGGTAAATCTACTTGAAAAAAGGGCCAAAATTTTCACTATTGGCCGGCAGGCCACTAAAATGGCCGAAAGGCCACTATTTGTGGCCGGCCACAAAATTCTGTTTTTTTAGGCCTGAATTCAAATGGGCTTATCTCCCTCATCTGGACTCGGTTTTAGGTCATTCTTGAGTCTAAATTGAAGCCCCGGAAGTATACTTTCTAGTGGTGGCAGCCTTACATCTAAATTATAAGTGTGCAAAGAGATATTTCTATTTTAGTGAAGATTGCTCAGTTTTGTCCTAACGGATTGATGCCTAACTTCTCCTCGGCTAGTTTTCTTCCCTCTTCTCCTATTTTCTTCAACTCCAAACCTCTAAATAAGATGTTTTAAAGATTTTTTTTTTTGAAGAGTTCACCTTTGTTTCATTTATCTCCACTTTGTCCTTGCTCGGTTTACCGAAAAGTGCAATTTTTAATGAAATGCGAGCCTCGGAACATCATAGAAACATTTTCAAAAATATTTTGAAAGAGAGGGTTTTAAGGTCTAAAATAATTTTGGTCAAAAATAATTTAGGTCCAAAATGGGGTGTAAGGTTGGGATTTAGAGCTGTTGTTGAAGAAATTGAACATTTGTGTAGCACAACTTTCATCATTGAATGATCAATCAGTGGCTCCCAAATCTTAAAGGCAGTAAAAAATGGAGTGTCGATAGTTGCCCCTCTTTGACAGAGCTCGAAGTCATGAAGTGACATGAGTGAATGTCAAATTCTGAAGACGACCGATTTTGACAAGGTCGTAAGACTTGAGCAAACAAACAAAATGTAGATGCAGTTGGTTGAACCCGAGGGTTCCCTACGTATCCCGTTGCAAAGAATCAAACCAGCATAGTTTAGGGGCAAGATGCAAATGATACATAATGTAATAAAACAACGTAATGATATACAATGTAATGAAATAATCAAACCACAGGTAGTGCAAAACCACACAAATAAAATAAGGGATAGAGATGCAAATCAAACTACGTTTTATATAGAGAAGAAGTGGGCACAGCCAAACGACGCCTAACACAGGTTAAGTGCCTACATCCTCAATACTGGCCTTAGCGCAGCACATGCAAGACTATGTTTTTTGTAGAGAGAGAAAGAGATGCGAGCACATGGGTACTAACAAGGATGCGAGCATATGCAAGACTATGTTTTTCATAGAAAGAGAAAGAGTAATTGGGTGGGATGATATAAGTGAGGAGTGATCTGCAGGGGAAAGATGATGATCCTAAATGCTAAATGCAACAAAACAAAGTACGATGCAATGGATGCAATGGATTAAGTGAATAAGGTGCGCAAGCGGAACCATATCTTACCTAGAAAAGGCATGGATACAAACAGACCACGTCTAACACAGAAAAGGTGTTAACATCCTCAATACTGGCCTTAGCGCAGCATAGGTACTGACACATGACAAAACTATGTTTCAACAAAGGAAATGTATGAGCACATGCCAAACTAAGCTTAATGTGGAAAGGATGTAGGTGATAAAATGGATAATGATGTACTGGATGCGATAGATAATGTAGTAGATGCATGCAATAAATGCTATATGCAATGTAATAGATAGTTAGCTGGGAAGTGAAAGTACCTTTACAGGGCTAATTGGCGATGACTCACCTCATGCTGCTGGGGATCTTCCGCTTCTTCTCGGTTGCGCTTCCAAACCATAGGTACTACTTTTCTCCCTGGCTATGTTCGCAACTTTTCCTATTCTCCAACAGGGTGACAGACTAGGTTGGTTCAGTATCCAAGATTGAGGTGCATACAAGCTACCTCAACCTATGGGGCTGCCATACAGATTTCAAGTCGAGGATACACCTCTAGGCTTTTAAACTAGAATTTAGTCTCGGAAATCCTGAACTTTTGCGTTCTAGGCCTCGGCCATCCGAACTCTAGTTTCCACCGTCTCAGTTGATTTCCTAAGAACTCACGGCAAACACAGGCAAGTGGCTATACCAGACCACCGAGAGTCGTTTGGGCACGGAAAATACTAAAGGAATTGTACCTTTAGAGGATTTAAGTTCTCCTAGACCAAAGAGAGTGCACAAGCTAGTGCAAATGAGAGTGCACAAGAAAGTTTGATACAAGTGCACAAGACAGTCCAAGTGATACAAAAAAATAAAAAAAATACAAGGTGCATAAGATAGTGCGAGTGAGGGTGAATGAATGCAATGCAATAAATGCTATACAAAATGCAATGCACAAAATAGTGCGACGTAAGATGAAATGCACAAGATAGTGTGATGAAATGCACAAGATATTGCTATGCAATGCATAAAATAGTGCGATGTAAGATGAAATGCACAAGACAGTGCGATGCAATGTGAAATGCACAAGACAGTGCGATGCAATGCACAAGATACTGCGATGTAAGATGAAATGCACAAGACAGTGCTATGTAATGTACAAGATAGTGCGATATAGGGTGAAATGCACAAGACAGTGCGATGCAATGCCCAAGATAGTGCGATGTAAGATGAAATGCACATGGCAGTGCGATGCGATGCACAAAATAGTGCGATGTAATACGAAATGCACACAATGAAATGCACAAGATAGTGCGATGTAATGCAAATGCACAAGATAGTGTGACGTAAGATGAAATGCACAAGATAGTGCGATGAAATGTGAAATATAAGATGAATGTACAAAACAGTGCTATATGGGTGCACAAAATAGTGCGATGCAGGTGCACAAAATAGTGCAATACAATGTGAATAGGATAATGTGATACAAAGTGCACAAAACAGTGCGATGCAAAGTGAAATGCACAAAATAGTGCGATGCAGGTGAACAATGCATGGTATGTAGAGGGAAATGAGCAGTACTCAGCATAATGCGTCATATACCTTATAGGATGAGTGTAGGGCTACTTGCCGCAACTCATTGAAATGCAACACTAAGGGAGGCAACTCGACAAAGTTAAGTGCAGAACAAAGTTAAGAGCAAGAGCAACCAATCACGCGGTTCAAAGCAACTAGAGTGTATAAACATGGAGGCATAATCCAAAGCACATTTATTAATCAGAGGGAATATGCCAATCCCAAGAGAGTTTTGAAATGGCTGGAGACAACTTTCGAAAGCTGAATCATATCAGAATCAACATGGGGGTAAACTACCCTAATCCAGGGAAAAGTGTTCAACAAATGGCTCTGAGCGGATGGGGAGAAAGGTTGGATCCAGCCCCTTGTTCAATTGATGGCCCAATTAGATACACTAAAAATTGCCCCTAGTGTCCAGCCACTGGCCACCGTTTTCAACATTATGCAAGCACATGTAATGGGGATCATCAGATACTGGAACATGTGTCAAGCCATCAGACCCATGCTTCTCTTCTGCTCCAACATGTTTTGAGAATTTACTCCAGTCTCCTCCAAAGCAGTGACAGATTCCTCATATGCACTTTGCAATGATCATGAACGTGATGCCCCTTGTATGGGCACTCTCAGTTTGTTTATGAATTCCAGACATGGACTTGTTTTCTAGTTTGGAGTGAACATTCGTGTATGGAATTTTGACCATGCCACTCTGTTGAAATTTTGAGCGACAGACTCACTAGGTTGACTAGATGAAGACCGCTTTTTGAACAACATATACATTATGGTGACTCAATGAATAGCAACATGCTATGGTGACTCGATATAGAGCGCAGACTGAGACAAACACCAGGCATGACACAACAGAACTCACAACTGACCCAAAAGTAGAAAAAGACTCAAGGTAACTGATCATTCATAGTGCCCCTAGTATTACTTAGGATTCCTTTAAACTCAATTTCGTAAAACCCAAGTTTCAATTCCTTTTTTGTTGCTCAAGATAGAGATTCTATTGATAGGTTCAAGTATTCAAAATTTCTCCACTTGTTGATTCAAGTTAGTTCTTCCTTACCTAACGCAAGTAGATGATATACACAACAGTCGGTGTAGCCCTTGGATTGACACAAAGCTGACGACGTGAATTGGGCAAGATGATCAGGTTGAGATGAATAAGATGAACATAATTGAGACCGAACTTCAGGATGAAGTTGCGTATGTATCCCAAAAAAATGGGAATCAGGTCAACGTAGTTCATGGCTAAGGTTCACTCGGGTGTTAACACTCTCCTTTTGCGATCTAACTTTTGCCAAAGTCGCCACTTCGGGGTTTTCAACCTTGCGAGCTATTATTTTTTTGATTTTTCATTTTTCATGCTCTAACTTTTGCCTAGGTCGCCCTTTCAGGTTTTCGGCCTAGTGAGCCTCTCAAGGATAATGTCACAACACTTGTGGTGAATTTGATCAATAGTCATCCTTGCCCTACACTGAAATTGGCTTCGCCATGATTTGAGCTTGGTTCTCCATTCTCCTATGCATGCCTTCTTCCTTTCTTTTTGCTCCATTTTTAGAGTTGGTTCTTCTTGCAATGTGGTTCTTCCTTGTATCCGCTTCTCCGAATGCAGACAGAAGTTCCATTCCTCACAGTTGATAGGATTTCATTCCAATGGATCATAGCTGATTGGATTTCATTCCAATGAATGCCCCTGGCTTGATGGTTGACCTCCCCTTTTTTTCTTCTTCTTTTTTCTTTTCTTTTATTTTCTTTTTCTTCTTTCTTCTTTTTTTTTTTTTTCTTTTTGTTCTTTTTTTCTCTTTCTTTTCTTTTCTTTTTCTTCTTTCTTCTTTTTTTCTTTTTGTTTTCTTTTCTCTTTGAAATAATGGAAACACCCGGGGAGAAATTCTATGATTTGTGAGGTCTAAAAGCCACCTTGTACTTGAAGGTTTGAAAACCGCCTTGTGCTTGCCAAAATGATTGCCTAACGGCGAAGAATCCCCAAGACAATGTAAAATACCACGCACAATTCTGAACCTATCTTCGCAAGTTTTGCAAAAGAAATAGCTTAAAATTTTTGAAAGCATGAATGATTTTGCGCCGATAAGTCAGAATTCACGCAAACCATGTAGGGGATCCTTCTCAATGCTCGAGCTTATTAACAAAATCTCATTCAAAAACATAAATTCAAAAACAAATTCAAAGCCTTTTTCTATTTGTAAAAGGTCACACATGCATCACTATGGGGCACAATAAAATGATTAGAAACTTGACTCCCACTTTCTTATAAAGATGAAGACCTGAGGGTACATGATAGCAACTCAAAGGAAAATACTCAACTGATGCAACAACGCAAAAAAAAGGCAAAGAAAATAACATTCACCACACAACTATTTGTAGGACATAACTCAAAACAAAATAAGCATTTCTGATACAAAAAGAGGTTTTCCTTCTCCAAGTCCATCTGCAGAATTCAGAAACAACTTTAAGTGGCCCACGGGAAGGTCCAGACTTGCATTCAATGCACATCCACACCCAGAAGGATTGATTTTTGACTTTTAAACTGAGTTCAGAAGGCCCTTCTCAAGTGCTTTCAACAATTACCCTAGCTGAGACTTAGATTCATCATTCCAACCACCAGTGCTGGCATTACTGCTTCATCAAGCTTGAACTCGCCAAGATCGAGTAAATTTTCCATCTCTTCAAAGATCTTGTTCCTATTGCTCAGATTGGAATTAGAAGGTCTGGGGATGAACACAATGGGTTTGGGCTCATTGGCGGATATGATGTGTTGGCGAGGGCAATGGTTGGTTATTGGCAAGCTGTGTATGGGTTTTATGTCATAGAGTGGCCACGTATTGCGGTCAGGGAGGGGGTTATTGACAGCTTTGGGATGTTCAGGTAGGGTGATGTCCTTTTTGTCAATCAGGTCTTGAATTGCATGGCGAAGGCGAAAGCAACGGTCAATATGGTGATCGTACTGCTGATGGAATGTGCATTATTGGGTAAGGTCGTGTGTAGGTAGGAGAGGATTAGGAGAGGTCGGGAATTGAGCGATTTGAGATACCCTTTCTCCATCAGTACCTTCCATGCACAGGTTAGGCTCATATGGAGTTGGGTGAAGGTTCGTTTTCAGGAGGAGAAAGCACTAGGTTTAGAAACATTAGCAAATGGGTCGGCGGGTATTGATCGAGTATTCATGGGCTTGGGATTGGAATTAGGATGGGTATTTCTTGTAAAGCATCCCTTTTCATGTTGCTTCATGATTCAAAATACTCTCACCCTGAGCGACAAAAGTGTTATCCACAGTCTTTGCAACAACTTCAAGCACTTGCTGCTTGTTCAACCCTTTGATCTTCAAAGTCTTGATAGCCCACCGAAGTTGTAAATAGGGATCAATACTTGTCCCGGCTTTGTTCTTGCCACTTGCTTCTGCTTAGCCAAGGGATTGGGTGGTTATATGGAAGCGACACCCATTTGTTGTTAATCTGTCATCACCCAGACTTGAGATAGTTTCAGGTTGGCCCTTTTCAACTGCAGCTCGCCTCAAGATTAGGGAGCTTTTTGATGGGATCGAAACCCCAAATGTTAAATTTGCCACCATTCCTTGAAGGTATTCAGTCATTCCCTACATCTCAGCAGTAGTGGGTTCTCCCATTTAGCGCCCTCCGCATACCTGAACTAGATTGGGTGCATCTATCATGCACAAATTAGTGCTTTCGAGAATGAACACCTCAGGCTTGGGTGAATGGGCGGGGGTGATGTATATGCTGGGGTTGAAGGTAGGAAGTAGTGTATGGATGAGGTTAAGGTGGGCAGGAGATATTTGGTCATGGATGGGAAGTAGGATAGTGGTAACATTGGGGTCTTGAGGTGGAGCTATTATCTGGTTGTCGATAAGATTTTGAACCTCATGACGAAGGCGATAGCAACGATCAGTGCCATGACCGCACTGTTAATGGTACACACAGTACTTGGTGGGATTATGTTTGGCAGGGAATGGGTCAAAAAGAGGTTGGGGATCTAGGGTTTTGAGATATCCTTTTTTCATCAAGACTTTTAGTGCGCTGGTTAAGCTCATATAGAGGGGAGTGAAAGTTTTGCCTTGAGCTTGGGTTGGGCCGGCTATTTGTAGGTTGGTATTGGCAAAAGGGTCGGAAGTTTTGGGAGTGGCAATAGTGTTGATTTCAGTGGGTTTGGGAATAGTGCTACTGCTAGCATTGGTATTCCCGGAAAACACCCTCCTTGTTGGTTCACTTGTTCTGGGAATAATCCCTCTGTTAAATGCACTCTCAATCTGAACCCCTAATTCATGCAAAGTTTTGAAAGTGAATAGTGGAGCAACTATTAACTTTTGTAGCATATCAGGCTCAAGGTTCTGCATCACTATCCGCACTTGGTCCCTCTCAGAAGGGCGATCTGTCATCTGTGCTTCTTTTGCTCTGCACCTTGCAACAAATTCCACAAAAGACTCTGTAGGATTCTGGTGGGTTATTTCAAGTTGGGTATTGTAAGAGTACTGATCGATAAATGCCTCAGCCAATTCTTCCCAGTTCTACTTCATTGTATCCTCCAACTTAGCATACCAAGTGGCTGCTATGCCTACCAAGGTTCTTCCATATAGAGAGAGTTTCTGGGGCTTAGTCAGACCCATTGGTTTCAAGATGTCCGAGAAAAGCCGGATATGTACTATAGGATCTCCAGACCTGTTGAAACGGTCAATACGTGGCATTTTGAATCTATCTGGGAGTCTTACAGTAGCCTCGGTGTACCCTTCCTCAATGTCAGGAATGGAATTAAGGCCCTGTGCCTTTTTGAATTGCTTCTCAAGTTTAGCAATTTTTAACAAGATCAGGCCGAGATCATCAATGTCAAGGAGATAAAGCCTCTCATTAGGCTGCACTAGGGATCTAAAAACTCGAGCTTGAGCCAACCCTTCTCGATGATCTGGACCCTACAAATCTTCAGCTAGCGAAGGTGGGTCAAAGTTCGGTTGAGGGCCCAAGACTGGATGTGTAGTAGATGCCCCCGATGGGTGTTATATTTTAGCATTGGTCTCATCTTGCATAGCAATTCCCTGGCTTAACGCCACTATCGTGGCCACAACTTCTTCTGGACTCTGAGCCATAATGGGTCTATTGAGTTGGCAACCGGGGAAATGGATGGGTGTAAGCTGAGAGCTTATTGATTTTGACTCGATTATACTTGATGTATTTGAACTGGATTACTTTAGACAGGTT
>JAPPVO010000631.1:0-38779 GCA_030407325.1 Camellia japonica | reverse complement strand
TTTTAAAAAATGCGATGAGATTGTATTGAGGATCATACAAACATTTGATCCGGAGAAGACCACTTTGGTTATGATCAGCGTTGATCAAGTTGGTGTGCTCACAAATCCAAAACTATAGACCAATGGGTGACAAAAGTTAAGTTGTGTTTTGTCAAAATAAATACTAGTATGAACAATACAAACAACAAATTCATAATTAACTAAACGGGAAAAAAAATAATAATAAAGAACACTTACAAGTAGAGCAGTAACACATCCAATTACTTTCTCAAGCTTAGAGTAGAATCCCTTAATTGACTCCATCAACGTTGCGCATATTTCTCCTGCCCAATCATATGCTTTCATGTTGTCAAGATCCTCAACAACCCGGACAAACCCCCATTACATTGTCTCGCCTGATGTGGAAAAGAACAACTTCCCACATAAGTACAAACACATCAACTTTGCGACATCCTAGTGGTCTTGATTAATGTTCCCCAACAATGCATCCATTAACAGTTCCTTAATGGTCTTTGAGTTAATGCACGCCATGTTGGAACACCTCTGTTGAATGAAGTCAGCGGAAAGTCTTGGCCATGTGACACATCTAAACTCTGTTTGCCACCCTGGATTCCAAATATTAGCTATATATCGATGCTATCAACTCAATGTGTTTTCCACCAATCATGAAAGTGGTCTTATTTGGATCAAATGTTTGTATGATCCTTAGTACAATCTCATTGCATTTTTTGAAATCTTGTTGATTGAGTTTCGTTGTTTGCATAGCATTGAATAGAAGCCAGAACGGTGTCTTTTTAAGATTCTGCAAATGCTCATCTTTCAAATTGGTTGCCGCCACGACCTTTACAATGCATGTGATGTTTGACCGATAGCAAAATCTAGCTAGTTTGGTCACTGGTTTTGGGGGTTCATAGTTGAGCTTCTTTCCCTTTCCACAACTGCTTTGCCCCTCAGTGTTCACATTTCTTGCTCTTAAAGGAGATAGACTTGTCTTTTACCTGATGTAGTCCTTTCACGGTTATTTTCTTTCTTGTTGGACCCCTTTGGTGGTGTTTCTGTTACGACCCGAACCCGCCCTCGTGGGTTAAGGACGTAACCGGCCATCAATCATGAGATTACCTACGGCCTCAAACCAAACCAAACATATTTCGACAGAGTTAATGGGGGGCCAAACGGAAGCAATTTAAAACTTTGTCCATAGAGCTGTGCTTACATGGCACGTCATGACAAACCATACTGATACATGTTAATAACTCACTTCAAAATATGTACTAACACAAAGCTCCGTACATGCAGGATCATAATAGTCTAAGTCACCCCGTCAAAACTATATACAACAGATACAAAGTCTTCGCCAACATGACAGAATATAAATACAAAGCAGAAGGCGAAGACGGGTCTCGTACGTGAGACGCAGGGGCTGACTCTCAAAGACTTGGTTGTTCCACACTGGCTTTACAAGGGCTGGGTCTGGACCTCTCATAGCTCACCTACAAACACACGAATGAGCGCGAGCGAAAGCCTAGTGAATAATATCAAATAAGAAGATACAACAATATGTAGAACAACATATTCCGAACGGCCTTGGGCCCAATTCATATTTCTAATTAACATATATATACACAATGTAAGTCAAGTGACTGTGGTTCTAAACATACTGGCCTTTTGGCCTCTTTATCTTTCATTTATGTCAAAATGGCCTCTGGCCCACGCATTCGTTCTTGTCAAAACGGCCTTTGGCCCAATCACACTTTCGTGTCGAAACGGCGCTTAGGCCCAAATACACTTTCGTGTCAAAACGACGCTTAGGCCCAAATACACTTTCGTGTCAAACGGCTCTTAGGCCCAAATACACTTTCGTGTCAAAACGGCTCTTAGACCCAAATACACTTTCGTGTCAAAACGGCCTTCGGCCCACATTTTATCAATCGGCCTTCGGCCCATATTTATATCAATCGGCCTTCGGCCCACATTTTATATCAAACGGCCTTCGGCCCACATTTTATATCAATCGGCCTTCGGCCCATATTTATATCAATCTGGCTCATAGGCCTTCCATTTCAAACTGGCTCATAGGCCTTTCATATCAAATTGGCACATAGGCCTTTGTATCAAACTTGTCCACCATTCAAATTAATGAACTTTACAAAACTTACATAAGAGTAAGCAAATGGGACAATAACATAATTTAGATATTACTTACAGTGGTCGGCATGTGGATTTGCCCTGGAGCTTGACCCTATATATCACATAACACATATGGGTCACAAATAGTTCAATCCGTTCTTTAATTCACATATTCCTCTTTAGGCTTTATTCTTATCTCTTTAATTCAATCACAATGCTCAATGCATGCCTAAGAGTGTTTAGAAGTGAAAGGGAACAGAAAACAGAACACAGAATGCATTTTCAAAATTTCATAAAACAGGGTCCCCGCTCGAGCGTGGACTTCCCCGCTCGAGCGGACCTTTAAGCCTGCAAAAGTGCTGGTTACCTCAAATTCCCACTCGAGCGTGAACTCGGCCGCTCGAGCGTACTTCCTGTCTACATAGCTCCCCACTCGAGCGTGAGATATCCCACTCGAGCGCACATCCAACTCTGCAAAAAGTGCTGGGAGCACGATTTTCCCGCTCGAGCGTCATGTTCCCCGCTCGAGCGGACCTCAAAATTCTGGAAAACCCAGAACTGTGTTCTTGAGCTTCATTTCGACTTTCCAGCCACAATACTTGCATGCAATGACTCAAATCCCAATATAATCATACTAACATGGCACCAATGCAAGATTATAACATTATGGAGCTCAATTTCTTGATTTATCTACATGCATGTTCCAAAATGTGTTAAACTCAACACCAACATAACAAACTCATGCATTCAAGCTCATATCTTCTCAAATTGTACATGCATGTGATGAAATAGCCACATTCTCTACTTAGATAACACAAAGGGTGATCAAGACATGAGTTTCCTTTAACATTTCACATGGATTATACATATTTGTGCTCAAGCATGCAATATCAAGGTGATTTCCTACATGCATGCACATATTAAGCTTCAATTCAACAAATACAACCCAATTTCATTTCAATCTTACTCTTGATCACCAAATTAGTTTGAGCACACAAAAATTACAAACTATAATCCAAGAATTACTCACCTAGGAGCTTGATTCTCACAATCCATGATTAAATCTTGAATTAGACTTCCAATCCCCAAGTCTTGAGCCCAAATTACACAAGTCTCTCCCTTTCTCTCTCTATAACCGGCCCTTCCTCTGGTTTTGAGTCCAAGGTCAGTCAAAATACAAGAAAGGAGGGAATTGGGGTGTAATGCTCCTATCCAACAAATCCCACTAAGTCCCAATTTAAGAATATTAAACAATTTGAGCACAATGCCATTAAATGAATCAATTTAATCTGACTAGAATCAATTTCTAATTAAATTTCACCGTAGGCTGTAAAATTACGCTAATTACAAATGCATAGTTAATTTTGGGTTCTGTGGCCGATAGGGCCCTCAATTTAATTCCCAAAGTAGATTATTCAACAGATATTCCTATGGTGAACAGGTAGAACTTCAAAACCACATATTTTCACATAATGGAACACAAAATCATATCAAAACACATAATCACATCATATTAAGGACCAATTAACATATTACAGAACAGGGGTATTACAGTTTCCTTACTTGTATCACATGCGAAACATTCCATACACGTTTCACGTTTCATATACAAACAAGTGGACAATAACAATAGAAATACTAATGTGAATACAGAAATTAATAGGAGAATGTGACAATATGAATGAGAATGTTAAATGTGAACATTAACATATAATGGAAAAGAATGTGACAGGTACATGTATTCAAGTCAGACCCATTCACAGACACATACCATACATTAACATTCTCATTGGATTACAATAAAAGATTTTAAGTCCGACACATTTAATAAGTATGCCTAAAAAGTTATTTCTGCTTCATTCAATAAACGTCAATATTAATATCAACATTTTGACGTGTCATTACATTTCAATTCTGTTAGATTAGCATCTATTTTTGAGCTATACAATTGAATGAACATCATTTTTTAGTAGTAATGTGTTTATAAATTATGGAAACCTACTCCAAAGGAGACAATATCTTTATGATTCAAAGCACCACAATACCATTCGTTTTAATAAAAAAATTTAGATGAACATGTATATGTGGGTGTTAATGTTTTCACGCCAAAAAACAAAAGGGCTAAATATCAAATTTTACAAATCAATATGCAAATTGACATATACTAGACAGTGTCAAACATGATATAACACAACATATAGGATAACGTGACACATGCGGATTTATTGAATAATGTGATAATATAAACGAGAATGTGAAGTGATAAGAATGCCATTTAGCACACTCCGAACACGAATGTGACAATATAAAATGGAAATGTGACACTTTACAAATGTGACAACATGAAAGACAATGTGACATATGCCAATTATAACACGAAACAAATCTACCCAACACAGACCACAACTCGAAGTCGTATTATTCGTCACGCATAATATAACTGATGTTACAATGGAAATTACATGACCGCATATTTCACAAAACAAACACGTAACAATGTACCCACATTCCCACACACATTTACGAATATGACACTAAAATATTTAACATAAACGAGAACAATGTGACACGTGCCGATTTATTGAATAATGTGACAATACAAATGAGAATATGATGCGTGAAGATTGATGTACAACACGCTACGAACACGAATGTGACAACATAAAATGGGAACGTGACACTTTACGACTATTACAACATGAAAGACAATGTAAAATATCATAATTGAAACACAAAACAAATCTACCCAACACAAACCATAACCTGAAGTTGTACTAATTGTATTATTTGACTCACTGTGACAATTAACAAACAGTTTCATAAATTCACATTCACATTCAGAAATCTTAAACTAAATAAAACAAGGACGTGGCACTAGTTACATTCGACAACTTACTTTTGTTACTAAACGCAAACTACCAAATGACATTGTAGCACAATGCGGACCCCAAAAAAATCAGACATTCAACCACCATCGTTTGCGTGGGTAAGAAATAGGCACGTCTGACAACCATCTTACAGACCCCTATTTGAACCTAAACATCACAACATAAATCCCATATTTGAGAACACATCAACAAATCACACACAAAATCGACAACCCACCTAAACCCCCATTCAAAAACACTAACAAATAACTTACATAACATGCTAAATCGATAACCCCCACATATATATTGATGACTTCAAACCAAAAACCATCTAAAACTCAAATAGTCATAAAACACACAAAATATACAACTCACGTTACAGCTTTTGACCAATGCAAATAAAAAATGCCAATAATCTCATATTCACATAAACCCTAATTATGGGTTGCTTACCAAAATCAAACGAATCAACATTGCAAAATAGGGGAAAAGTCACACTTATGTTTTGGGGCCATCAGTTGTCGTCGGTTCACCGAAGACGTAATCCAGAGCCCACCGTTCCGTTGCACCTCACCGTCGGAATACACTGGCGTTTTCTCTCAGTGGTGGCCTTACAAAATTTGTGTAATGAAGCTTGCCTTTTCATTAGCCTAATGAGACATAACATATCTCATATATTTTGTTTCTTAAAAAATAGCCTAATCAAAGGTGTAATCACCAAACAGAACGTGAATTTTGAAATTTAAATTCACATCCATATAAATATGATCATAATTTATGGTAACATTTAATTTTTCATATATGGTATTGTCATTATTTATTATATTTAATAATATTGAAAGTAAATGTGTCAACAAGCTTCCTACAGGACTTATGGGAACATAAGTTTTTTTCCAGGACCATATGTAGCATAAATCTCCCCAATAGGAGTTATAAATAATTTTCCCTTATTTTTTTTTCCAGGACCATATTTTTTTGATTAGCAAAAAAGGAACATTTATTGATGAAAAAACCATACAAGAAATGAGATTACATTAAATAAAGGAGGGGAAGAGCAGCATGCATCATAATAAACTAACCTAATCCCAACTAGGTTGGCATCGAGAAGAGAGCCCAATCATCTGCAAGCTCAAACCCAGGAGTTTGGTGAGGAACCAAACCCAACAAGAAAATAAACAAACAAGAGAAACAAGAAAGACAAAGACAAAGTAGAGCATTCCAACAGCCCAATAGCAGTCCAACAGCAGAACAGATCATCAACCCTAGCATAGCACATCATCTCAAAATAACAGCCCACTGCTAAGCCTAGCATATCAGACCATCAAACCCAGCACAATAGATTACCAACAAAGCAAAGCATGACACCATCAAAAGCAGAATAGTCCAAAAGCAGAACAGATCATCAACCATAGCATATCACATCATCCCAAAATAACAACCCACTATTGGAGATCCACTTGTATCAGCAGCAATAGTTATGACAGTTGCTAGCAAACTTGGTAATCAATGCTAAGAAAACAGCAGGCTTTATTACAAGCATCATGTTGCAGCAGAGCAACATCAACAGCAGCAGCATCACCCATGTACTACATATCAGTTGGAACAAAATCTGACCTAGTGTAGCTTGAAAATGATTTCAGTCACTGAGTAGGCCAAATCTGAACATGATGCTTTAATCCACAACACAATTCTCGCTAACACCAGATCACAAACATCATCTAAGTTAGGTTGGGCATTATTGAAAATACAATCATTCCTTAATTTCTATTAGACCAGAACACCGCAAAGGGGATGATTCTCCAAATCTTCTTCTCTAACTTTTTCAGCTTAACAACTGCCCACCAAAGTAACAGGGCATCCACTGATCCTAGAATAGTCCATTGAAGACCC
Source organism: Camellia japonica (assembly GCA_030407325.1). Taxonomy (NCBI): domain Eukaryota; kingdom Viridiplantae; phylum Streptophyta; class Magnoliopsida; order Ericales; family Theaceae; genus Camellia; species Camellia japonica. Next base: position 31,892 of record JAPPVO010000631.1, on the reverse strand, counting down.
CACCAACTCAAAATCTTGCACCAAAGTAACCAGATAAAAGAACAATGCAAAAGCACATGGTTATCCGTTTCCTCTTCCACATTGCAGAACAGACAATGTAAATTACTAAGGTTATCCAAAATACCAATCCTTTGAAGATAATTAGATGTCTTGATCCTTCTCTTCCATGCAAGCCAGCCAAATAATTGAACTTTAGGGGGGGGGGGGGCGTTCTTCCAAATAAGGTCTGTCACCCCGTATATAGGATCAAATGAGGATTCACAAAATTGATAAGTGGATGAGACAGAAAACACTCCTGAAGAATTCGCATTCCATATCAATTTATCAAGCACATTAGCCCTTAACTCAGGGGTAGTAAGCAGCAGCCCTTTCAATCTACCTACCTTCTCCATTTCCCATTCCAACAAGCTCCTTCTAAAAGATGAATTCCAGTCTTCATACTAAACTCTAGATCTCAGCATAGATACCGATTCAAATTTATGTTTGGCCAGAAGAAAAAGTCTAGGAAACTCATCCTAGAAGCAAACATTACCTGCCCATTTGTCTAGCCAGAACCTTGTCCTCAAACCATCACCAAGGACAAGTTTAGAATTGGACTGAAAAAGGCCAGCACTTCAGGCTTGGATAATATAACACCCACAATATCTTCCCATATTTTAGGCACCCTGCCCCCTCTCACAAGCTCAGGTGACCAAATATTAGTAGACCCATAATACTTTTTCCAAATCACCTCTTTCCAAAGGGGTTTGCCCTCTGCCCCAAACCTCTACCACCACTTTAACAATAAACATAAATTCATCAAATTAACTCTTTTAACTCCCAATCCACCTTGCCTTGTACTCAGAGTAACATCTCCCCAATTGACCAAATGAACTTTCCTTCTAAGGTTCGAACCACCCCAAAGAAAAGTTGATTGAATTTTATTGATCTCCTTTGCCACCCCTACTGGCATCGTAAACAAAGAGAGGTAATAGACAGGTAAGTTGGACAAAATAGCTCTTATAAGAGTTAGCCTACCTGCAAAAGAAAGGTACCTTCTTTTCCAAGAGGCCAATTTTATTTTAAACTTCTCAAGCACAGGTTGCTAGGTCTTTTTTCTACCAGGACTAGCTCCCAAGGGCATCCCCAAATATTTCAGGGGTAATTTTTGATGAAGACAATGTAATTTGGAGGCAAAATCTTGACATACAGCTGTAGGTATACCCACCCCGCATACCACACTCTTATGATAATTAAATTCCAGGCCCGACATAATTTCAAAGCATCTTAATATTCTTTTGATATTTAAAACCTCACCCCATTCAGCTTCATAGAACAAAATGGTGTCATCAGCAAATTGCAAGTGAGTGATCTTAAGATCACTGGATCTCACTGATGCACCCCTATTCAAACCCAGCTGTTTCTCTCTCTCCAACAAAATATTAAGGCCTTCTGTCACAATGTTAAGTAATAAAAGTGATAATGGATCGCCTTGTCTGAGCCCTCTTTGTGGTTTGAACTCAGAAGTTGGGGAACCATTTACCAAAATAGAGATCCTTGCTAAGGTCACACATTCTTTAATCCACCGCACCCACTTAGAACCAAATCCAAAATTAGACAGCATTGTGAATAGAAATCCTCAATTTACTAAATCATATGCTTTTTCAAAATCAAGCTTCAACAGTAACCCCTTTTTTCTGTCCTTCTTCCACCCATCCACAATCTCATTTGCAATCAAGATCCCGTCCAGAATATTTCTGCCTTCTATGAAAGCAGACTATGAATCACTGATTATCCTAGGCATGACTTTCTTCAATCTATTGGAAAGCACCTTTGCAAGGAACTAATACAAAGAACCAGCTAGGTTGATGGGTCTGTAATTTGTAAGACCAGAAGGGTTACAAATCTTTGGAACCATAGCTATAAAAGAACTGTCTATACCTTTACCCAACTTAGCATTTTGATGGAATTCATTCATAAATTGGATCACATCAGCCTTAATGATACTCCAGCATTTCTGGAACATGGTGAGATTAAATCTGTCTGGACCAGGAGCCTTATTACCCTCACAATTTCTAACTGCTGCCAAATTTTAGTTTTAGAAATATCTAATTCCAGAAAATCTGAAATTTGGTCCTCCCCAATGGTCTTAAAAGGGCCTAACAGCCTAGGCCTGATACGCCAAGGATCAGAGAATAGATTGAGAAAATGATTTTTCACTTCAGCTCTAACATCTTGCGGATTCTCCACAACAGAACAATTAACCAAAATAGAGCATAAGGCATTCTGGTTCTATCTACTATGGGCCATAATGTGAAAAAACTTTGTGTTTTTATCCCCCTTATTTGCCCAATTTAGCCTTGATTTCTGGAGCCACACCCACTCCACCATTTTGCTCAGTTTCCATGCTTCACCTTTAGCTTCCCTTCTTCTAGTAGCCTGTGATGATGATAGTGCCCTTTCTTTAGCCAGTAAATCATGAGCATGAAGTTCCTCCTCAACTTGTTTCAGTTTGAACTCAACATTACCAAACACATCATTATTCCACTGCTTTAATGTGGCTTTCAAAGCTTGTAGCTTTTTTAAACATTTGAACCCAGCCCAACCATTTAACATTGATTCAGACTAGCATTTTTCCACCACCTTCATGAAACTTGGGTGAAGGATCCATGCATTGAGAAATTTGAAAGGTCTAGGGCCCCAGTCTCTCTCATCCTCCATCAGTAGGATAGGGCAATGATCTGACCATCCTCTAGGAAGACCCCACACTTTGAAATTAAAGTTACACAACCACTATGGGTTTACAAGGAATCTATCTAACCTACTCCACCTCTCCCCTTCCTGTGAACTACCCCAGGTGAATTTCCTTCAAAACATTGGTAATTCAGCTAACTCCAATGGTCAATCATTTCATTGAACTCCCTCATCCCCCTATCCCTTCTAGAGCAACCCTTTCTTTCTGAAATAATCCTAATCTCATTAAAATCTCTTATATTTAGTCTCTTTTTTTTTTACCTTTAATTTTTTTTTTAAACGTATTTCAAAAGTTAATTTATGTCCAAAATTATACAGAAATTGGTACATTAATATTTTATTATATATAACTCAAATTTCTGACACAAGCCAAACTGTAATATAATAGTATATTTTTATGTCATGTAAAAGTTAATGTGATATTTTCTGTTTAATTTTAAACATAAATTTGCTTTACGAGTAAATTAAGAAAAAATTGAAACATAAAATGCCAAAGTAAAAAAAAATGCGAGGACGAAAGTTATAAAAAAAAAAAGAAAAGAAAAAAAAAGACTAAACATAAAAAGGACAAAATCTAAATTACTCTTTTATTTATTTATTATTTTCCCATGCACTACTGTAGTGTACATGATATGTGACAAAACAATTTAAATATATTAAAAATTAATTATTTCAAAATTGTCTAATGTAAAGAGCATGCATAGACTAATTGGTGTTTATTTTTTTGGGAGGAAAAAATCATAAATAGAATCATCTTTGGGGAATTGATAATTTTTCAATTTGTGTTGTTAGCACTATTATTATTACTAGTAGTAATAGTATCAATCAATTATTTTCTTGACACATTACTAAGTCTAGAAAGTAGGCCTAACTGAGTTTGACTTTTGAATCTAAATAACAATATCCTTAAAAAAAAATTCAATCACTACAATTATAAGGGTGTTCCAGACATATCAATATGAATTGATAATTTTTTTTATCAATTCTTATATCCTAAAAGTATACAAAACTTAGATAATTGTAGATGTATTATTCCTATAAATATAATAATGTTTAAAGAGTCCGAAATTTGGAGAAGATTGAAAATTACAATAGGAAGCAATTGCGAGGACCAAAATTTGCAAGTCCTATTTTGTTCATATTTATTTATTTTTTTGGTGTGAATAATACATTTTTTTTAATTGGTGAAAAATAGAAAGATTTATATTTTGGGTGAAACACTAATCAATTTTAAATAGTGATCTTATAATCTGTTTAGTCCTTTTTTTTTTCTTATGAACTCAAATGTCTGATTCCAGTTGAATTACATAAAATGTTAGGTATAAACATGCGTGTATTATATGTTGAGGGACAAATGTGAGTTTTTTTATAATGTTGAAATTGCTAAACGTAACATACTAAAAAATTCCTTAGTATACTTTTCTCAAATGTAACAACGTAACATTTCAAAAAACAACTCCTTAGTATATTTTTCCCAAACGTAACACTCCAACCAATCTAACACACTAAAAAACTCATTGGTATACTTTTCTCAAACGTAACAACAGAACATTCGAAAAAAATTCTTTAGTAGATTTTTTTCCAAACGTAACACTCCAATCAATGTAACACATAAAAACTCCGTAGTATACTTTTTCCAAATGTAATACTTCAATGTAATACACTAAAATATAATATTACAAAAAGGCTCCTTAATATATTTTTTCTAAACGTAACACCCAATCAGTGTAATGCATAAAAACTCCTTAGTATACTTTTCCGAACGTAACACTTTAATGTAACACCAAAAAATCACACTAATAGAAAGGTAGATTTCCACGCTCGACAACCAACACTTCAGCCACCAGTTTCCTCAAAAAGAATCTTGCACATCTTACCTTTCTATACCCATCCAAAAAAGCGAATTAGAATATTAGGAAAATAAATCACAAAAGAACATTCACTTAAACTCAAATGACACTTAAAATCAAATAAATATAAATTTTCGAAAGAAGAGGAACTAATTGGTTCATAAGAAAATTTTAGGAATAAATGGATCAACATTCTTTCATAAGAGAAACAATTTATAGGCTATTAGGATCTTACAAATTACACCAAAGTTAATGATCCATTAAACCAGAGAAAAAGCAGAGTCTCAAAACCTCCAAATACTAACTCACCACCAAGCCTGTGACCTTCCAATAATTCTCATTCATGGACAAGACAAAAGGTCACAAAATAAAATAAATAAATAACCAAAAATATTAAAATGATAACAAAAATTTTTCTCTCCTACAAATTATTTTACAAAAACTAAAAAGTTCGATTGTTTGGAAATTGAGAAATTTCTCTGTTTCACCAAATAGAGAATTTCTCACTTTCTAATTATTCATGTAACAATTAGTTTAAAACTAAACCAAATGAAAGAAATTCATCTAAGCGACTTTTGAAATTAAAAATAAATGAAATAGGTCTTTCAATAGAACAGTTCAAGGTTGGCGTAAGTAAAACTTCTTGATGAGTGTATAGATATACATATATAAATATATGTACATCGATTCACAATGGAATGGTTGGTTTATAAATATATAAAATGTGTAATGAAAGTTATGATATTATCAAATTAAAAAAAAATTAAAAATAAAAAATGTACTAATCTTGTTTGACAGATCATGATAAATAGGTTTTAAACTTATAAATTTTACAAATGTGAAAAATAAAAATTATTTAGTCTGGATAGTTTGGTTTCAAAATTTTATTCTTAATTTCTTTTGATAATATAAATCAGTTTGATAAAAATAAATATTAAAAATATTTTTATCCTAAAAAGAGAAAATTATATGAAGGTGAGTGTTTTTATTTTATATTTCATTTTTTTCCCACCAAACTAGCTTTTAATTTATACAATTTTTTCATAAATAAATTTGAAAAAACGAAACTAAACTGTGCAATTACATTTTAAAATCTAAAACATAAAAAAAGAAAAGAAAATTACCATGTACTGCTTTAAACTGATAGTGTAGTAGAAAATTTTCAGAATAAAAAATGTTACTAAACACCTATCTGAGTGATAAAAAATGATTTTTTAAAGAGTAATACTATGAATCTCTAGAAATTATCCGAAATCTTCATTTTGTGATTTACATTTATTGTATATATAGATCTCACACTATATAAATTATTTTTCACTACACAATCACCCATCCAAAATCTACCATATTTGTTTTTCAAAACGTTTATCAACAGCTAATTACTCAGTAATCCTTATGTCACGAGGTTTCGTTGGTAAAGACACCCACTACTCCTATCTCATAGGCTCAAGATTATTGGAAAACTTAAATATAAAAATGATACATTATCTGATTAAATCTTTAAAAAATTGTGGCCTTTAACACTAAATTTTTATTTTTATTTTTTTGGCAAAATTTATTTTATCTACCTGTGATATGATTTTATAGCACTTTATCCACTATCTTTTAAAAATAGTCACATGTCCTCATATGGTTTGGACTAAAATGTAACCATCAACACCGTTAACTATAGATGTGAAATGACTATAATACCCTCAAACCCTATATTTTATATTTTTCTCTCTCTCATCTCTCATACACATAATTTATAATGTCTACTATTAATTAAATTAAATCACAATTAATTATAAATTCTTAATTATTTATTGTAATTCTTAAATTTTATTCTATTTTTAATTTAATTATATTTTAGATCACAATAAATCCTAAATATTCAACTATTTGATGTAATTAATAACTTTTTAATCTAATTTTAATATAATTATATTTTAGATCACAATTAATCCTAAATTCTTAATTATTTATTATAATTTCTAGCATGTTAATTTAACTTTAATTTAATTACATTTTAGATCAATTCTTAATTATTGTTTATTTTATATTTTATTTAATTATATTTTAAATCACTTCTTAATTATATTTTAATTAATTTTATTTTAATTAACATATTAATCTAATTTTAAGTTTGGAGAAAATGAGAGTAAAATTTCCTTCTCTTGTATTAATTTCATTCTAACTTTTTAGATCTACTCTCAAAATTGGTGTGTGTAATACACTTTCGTTTAGTTCAAATAGAAAAACTAATAGTAGCACTTTAGTCTAAAATCACATAGAGACTTTTTAACTATGTTTAAACGATAAGAATGTAAAATATTCTGACACCAAACTACAAGGGGTTAAAATACATTTAATCCTTAACTTAATAGTTAAGTCATGTCAGGTCTCATACTCTCACCTAAATTATTGTCCTTCAAAATTTTTCGACCACATTTTTTCATTACAAACCTTCTTTCCAAAGTTTCCAAGAAATTTCCAGCTACTTTTTAGCTGGAAAGTTTAACTTTATAGCCACCACTCCTTCCTCACCATGATTCTTTGCGGGGGTAATGGTGACAGACCTTTTTGTCCAGGAAATGTCAATCTTAAAGACTTGAAAGTTCACACCTATGAAAAAAAAAAAATAATAAATAAATAAATAAATGTTCACACCTAAATTATTGTCTTTCAAAATGTTTTCATCAATCACATTCAAGAAGTCACTTTATATCTAGAAAAACGTGTCCCCTGATTTAAAAAAATTTAAAAAAAAAATTAAAACAATATTCATATAAGCAATGTTAGACGACAATACAGAATTAAACACAGAAACTGTTCTACTAGATGACTAGTCAGACATTTGCACGAACAATCGAAAGACACCATGACAGCCGCGATCGATAAGCTCTAGCCAAGATGACAGCTGCAGTCGACAAACTCTAGCCCGTCTTCTAGCTGGACGATCAGATACATAATTTCTATGTTCAAATCTGTGTTCGATCGTCTGTGCACCTAGACTTCTTAATATTCATATAGATGTAGACTCTAAATGTTCTATACATTGTGGGTCTCACATTTTACGCAACTATTATACAAAATATTTGGTAATTTTTTTGACGTCTCTAATATTGTTCTTTCGTTAAAGACCTTCTTTTCAGTAAGTGGGTATTTGGAATTGACTTTTAATGAGTTTTTTTTATTCATTTTTCATTTTTAGTAATTTTTTTGAATTTTTTTTTTCAAAAAACTTTAAATTTTTAGAATCTACTCGATTAGAGGAGCAAGAAAAGCTAATATATATATATTACTAAAATCAAAAATTAGTTTTTTGAATTTTTAATTCAAATTTTTGTATTTTTAGTAATTTTTAAAAACATTTTATTTTATTTTTAATTTTTATATCCACTTAATCTTGATATAATTAAAAAGTATAAAATTTGTATAAAAATATTTAAAAAAAATTATTAATACAAAAAAATACTAATATATACTAAATTATTCATAAATGTTATACTTTTTAACTATATCTAGATTAGGTGTATTTAAAAAATTTAAAAAAAAAATAGTAAAATATTTCAAAAACTCACTAAAAATAAAAAAATAAAAGAAAAACAAAAAATTATATTTTCAGAAAAAACATTGTAAACCAAACTATTTTTTTTTTTCCATATCTTTTATGAACTTTTTTTTAGATTTTTAATTTTTGTTTTTGATTTTTTGTTTTTTTACTTTTTAGATTCTTCTACACTAAATAGACCGAACACATAAAGAAATTTTACACAAATTTGAAAAGGAAATTACTAAAAACAAGAAAATTCCGAGAAAAAAAAATGCGACTTTTTTAATTGGATGCCAAACGAGTTATAAATCTCTTTCATAATAGCAACTCCAACTGGCTTTCCATATTGTGCCTATTAGGCAAACAATAATGATTTAGATCCCTACAAAACATTACCCGTAGAACCTCCACTCACTTGTGATTAGGGATGGCAATTTGAGCCCGGTCCAACGGGGACCCGAACCCCCATCCCCGATAAGAGTGGTTTTTTCCTAAAAAATACCCCTGACGGGCCAGGGATGGTATTTGAAATTGAATCCCCAATTAGTTTCGGGCCGGGGACGAGGATAGCTTTCACAGCCCCAGACCCGGCCCGTCCCGTCCCCGGCCTCGACCCTGTTTCTCCCCGAAATAAATTACCATAACACCCTCCCTCCATTCATTCATATATATAACCCCCTCCTTTGTTAATATTCCTCTGATCTCTCTCTCACTCACTCTCTCTCTCTCTCTTCTCTCCTCAGTCAGTGATCGACGATGGCGTCGTACGCAATCACCCTCGCCTCCTCCTTCGTTGCCTCTCGCCTCCTCCTCCTCCTCCTTCTCCTCCTCCGTCGCCTCTCACAGCCTCCTTCTCCTCCATTACCTCTTATCGCCTCCTCTTTCGTCGCTTCCTCCTTCTCTAAGCCACTGCCGAACCTTCATACTTCGTCGCCTCTCGCGTCCTTCTTCCTTTGCCACAGCAGATCTAAGCATATCCCACCACCGCCACCATCGATTCCCTTTTTCTCATATCTCACATCTCTGATCTGAGAAGATCCCACCACTCAGATCTCATGTATGGGTGTATATATATGTGTCTTTAAGTCTCTGCCTCTATCTGTCTCTCTCTTTTTCTTTTTTTTTTTTTGTGATGATGATGTTGTTGTTGATAGAAATGATGTTGTTGTTGATGATTTATTGTTGGTGATTTATTTATGAATGATTGTTGATGATTTATTTCTGAAAGAGAGAGACAGTTACAGGGATTTTCCGGGGTCGGGGAAACCCGATCCCCGTTAGGCGGAGGTCCGCTCCAAATATCCGGATTTATTTGATCTTGTTTAGGGGTTTTGTTCTAAATTTCTGATGTTTCCTTATGTTGAAGGGAAAAGTGTTGAGAAATTGATCACAGGTTGTTGTATGTATTGTTGAATGGAGCATGATGTTATGGAAAGATGATGTTTTGTTATAAATGTTTCATTTCATTCCCAGCTTGGTGATTGTGTTTCGATATAATGATGGTGAGGATGATAAATGTGGTTGAATACAGATGTTGTGATTTGAGAATGTTGTTGAAACTTGATAATGTTGTTAAAAGAATAATTTTGTTGTTGGAGCACTCTTGTTTAGTGAGTTTATCTAATTTTTGGGGAAGTTTGTTCAAATTTCGGGCACGAAATTTCCTATGATGGGGAGGTTGTGACGACCGGGTCCTTTTTACCTTTCTTTCCTTCTTTCTTCGCTTCATTTCCCTTTTACCTTCGTTGGATTTGAATGTCCGGAATGGTTGTTAGATTAGAGTTCTAGTTCTTTTTTCGTTTGGGGTCGAATCTCGCTTGTTCCGAAGGGTGCGAGGGTGAGTCCGGAGTACTGGGAGCGAAGCCGGAATTTTTGGTGGCTGGGCCAGGGCCGCACGTGTAGGGAGGGGCCACACGAGCGGTGGGCTAGGCCGCTCGAGTGGTGGAGGCTGGCACCTAGAAAATTTGCATTCTGAAATCGACACACGAGCGGGGGAAGTGGGCTGCACGAGCGGTGGAGGAGGCCGCACAAGCGGCCAACTGGGCAGTCCGAAACTCTGTTTTTTTTTATACCTTTTTGATCCGAATGTATTACACATTTTCCTCTCTTCTCTCTCACTCTAAACCCTATTTTTCTCCCCCTTCTCTCTAGAAAACCTCCTAAAACATCGATACACTTTGATCCTTGCAATCTTTGGGCCAAGATCATCATCATCTTCCTCCAAATCTTGAAGATTTAGAGCTAGGGTCTCTCTTGGTGTGGTAGAGGTTGAAGGATCTTCCATCAAAAGCTAGGGTTCCATCTTCTCTTCATCATCAACACCTTGAGGTCGGGATTTCTTGAGTTATATATACAAGTTTTGCTATTTTGATGATGATTTAAGAGTTTTCTTCTAGTTTTGATGATTTTAACTTTGTGATTTCAAAAATGTAGAGATTTTCTTAAAAAGGGGGTTTTTCTTTAAACCTTCAAAACATTGGTCAATCTTTGAGGGTACCATCTTGTTCTTCTAAGAAAGATGTTTTGATGAGGGTTTTACCAAGAAATGAGAAGTGTTGATTTTGATTTAAAAGTGTTGTAGTTTTGTATTAAATTTTAAATTGTGGTTTAATATGTAGAGATTTCGAATATGGACTTGTATCTCAATCTATTTGCTACTCTTGAGAGTTTTTCCTCTATGAGACTCATGAGAGATGATTTTGATGGAGTTTTCTTGAAAAATGATGCAGTTTTGTTTTTAATAAAAACCCTAGAAATTGGGGATTTTCTTAAAAAGTAGAAAGGCCTATGGAAGTTCTTCTTTTCTTGTGATTGAAGGGTGAATGAGCATTGATTTTATGATGTAGTTGCAAATAGCAACTTCTTGATGTATGTATAAAAATGGAGGTCCACTTTTAAAGTCCATTGATAAATGTATATATGTGTAGAGCTATAAGATGGCAAGTTGTTGAGTGCCATAGATGATGTAAAAATGTTTGATATTAATGTAATGGGAAATGAAGTGAGAGATGACATGCTGGACATGTTGAAAGGTTTAGTCATGATGAATCATTGTTGAGAAATTGTGGTGGTGTGTTGAAGACACATGATTATTTTGCGAAATGAGAAACGTACTTGTGAAAGTGAGAAAGCTATTGTTTATTATTGTTGTTAAGACATTTTGAAAATAGAGAAGTGTTATGAGATATTAATTATTGCATCTCATTTCCATTTGAGTTAATATCATCATTGTCTATGAAGTGAATTATTACCATTGTTGCATTCTCATCATGTTTACTTGAGAATGATTATATTGTAATGAGAACTAATGGAAATGTGAAAGGGGTAAATACGTTGGTAAGTCCAGTTAGGGGGTGTAGATGATTTTGATAAGTTGGCCTAAGTGTCCTTGGTGAAAGACCAGAAACCCGCACGAATAGGTGTCGAGCCTTCTGGTTAATATCGGTAAAAATGACAATTTGGTAGTACTTGTAGAGTCTACTTACAGACACCAGCCTAGGGATTACCAGTGTCATATTTACCGCCCCTATTGATTAAAATTGGAAGTTTGAAATGTGTTGAGATGGCAAACTTTTATAGGAAAATTTGAGATCTTCAAAAAGAGCATGAAATGAAATTTTTTTGAAAAGAGCATGGCATGGCATTGACATTTGCATTTCATTGAGAATTGCATAACTGTGTATACTTTGTTAGAATTCTCTACTGGGCTTTATGCTCACCCCTATGGGACTGTGGTGCAGGTAAAGACGTGGTGACCTCGCCAAGTTGAGGGCGCGGATAATTGTAATGAGTACATAGCTCTTACTTTGTTGTGATCTTTTTGTAAGCCAAGGGCTAATGTGTTTGGGTCCGAGAGACCATTTTGTATAACCGGGCTATTGCCTTGGAAAATGTAAGCCCTTAAGGGCATTTTATTGTTTTGAGATTAGATGTTTCACATACTATAGATTCATATATGCTTTTATGTTATGAATGTATACCGCATGTGGAACCTTCATATTAAATCCATTTATTAAATATGTGCAGAATGGAAGGTTTATTGTCATTGTGTAGTGAATGTGTAATAATATGGGTAGTTCATGTTGAATTATTTTTGGAGTGTTACATATTTGTCATTTCTAAGGTGCTCACAGATTGTGGACATCTATCTCCCAGGATGAAATGATCTACAACGAACAATAGCAGCACTGCAAACTATTCGCACAATGAACACACTATGTGTATATACTCTTTCTCACGGAAAATAAATGCAGCAAAATATAGAGAGCAATAGTAGAAGCAAGAACGGAAAAATTGATTGCAAAATCCAAATGAGGGACTGACTATTTATAGGAGAATTGGTGGCTTTTCAGAACAAATTTCAATAGGTATAAAAACATGTTGGGGACAGAGTTGAATAGGTAAAAACCTGTTCGGATAGATTTGAACAGATAGAACATGTTCAGGTTGAATTTAAATAGGTAAGAACCAGTTCGGTTTGGAGGAATAGGTGCATTGGACCAAATTGCCAAAGTTCAAAAACATTGGGGTCAATTCAAAATTAATTTTGAATTTCAAACCAAAATTCAAATTTCAAACGGTAAGAATTTAAATTCAGAAAAGATAAAATTTAGATATTTTTTAGCCTAAAAATGATAATCATTTGGCCGGACAAGCCCAACCTAACCTCACACCATGTACCTGTGCACAAGCCCAGCCCGCCCGCCAGACCGGATGGGCGACGGCGGTGGTGTGCACGTGTGTGTTTGTTTTGGGTCCAATGGATCTAATCCACTTTACCCATAACCTCACTCTTCCACAAAACTTGGGTACCCCTTGGGGCCCTCTCCAAGACGCAAACCCAAGGCTTATAAACCCATACCAAGTTTGCCCACCAAAGCAATGTAGGACAAACCTTAACTCCATCATTTATGGAAACTTCACCAAAACACCATTTTCATGGAGCTCATTTTGGCATCGATTTCCCATTTACCTGATAATGGTTTTGAGCAACCAAATATACAACGTGAATCATTATGCAGCAAAGAACGCGTTGCCATATGGACTTGCTAATTTTGGCTCATGGGTCCCACCTAAAAAATAGACCAAAGTTTTAAGAAAAATCTGTTTTTCCCAAACCATTTTCCAAACCATTTCTTACAATCCCCTACATGAATGGAATTTGATGACAATGGAAATGCAACAACATGCAGAATTTGTCAAGCGAGTATAAATCGAAAATATCTTGCATCAGGATAGGTAGTTTTCGACCTTGAACCTTCCCTAGTGATAACCTATCTGACTTACTAGTTAACTAATGGACGCGATGCCTTGAATTGTTTAGCCGTTTGTGCAAGCCAAGACAATAAATTTCACACAACATATCTTCTAACACATCGTGGTTCTCACGGTTGTATTCATTTTGGCTTTGAACGTTCCTGGTTATTCATGAGTGCTCTAGAGAATTTAGCCTTTTTATTCTCATAGAACTAGCCATAGTTTGATACTCATATAGGTAATTCTTATTGAGAGTATCCCTTATACTCATCTTGACCTTTTATTCATAAGTCAAGATATAAGTAATTATTAAAAGCAAAGCTTACCTTCAACCCCCTGCGTACAACACATGTTGTAGATATCACTCTCATTATAGGAATGGATAAGGAATTTAATTCCTTAGTGATTTCAAATAAGCCACATATAACTTATTTGTCCCTTTGAACTTAGTTCTTAGGATCTCCAGTCATCTAAGTAGGGTTACCATTATGATGACTCTTATGTAATAGGCTTTAATCATATTCCCTTCGATGAACTATACACTTGCTCTTTTGTCAAACCTTTCGTTAATAGATCCGCAATATTCTCTTTAGATTTTATATAATCTATTGAGATTATTATTCCACTTGAGAGCAATTGCTTTACGGTATTATGTCGATGACGAATATGTCGTGACTTACCATTATATATATGACTCTGTGCCCTGCCTATTGCAGATTGACTATCACAATGAATATAAATAGCTGGCACAAGTTTTGGCCATATTGGAATGTCCTCTAAGAAGTGGCGAAGCCATTCTACTTCTTCTCCTGCTTTATCTAAAGCAATGAACTCAGATTCCATTGTGGGTCATACGATGTATGTTTGTTTCGAGTCAAGTAGTAAAGAGGTAGAATAAGATATTGAGAGAGAAAGACAGACAAACAGACAGAAAGGGTGAAAGAGAGGGAGATAGAGAGAGTCGAGACGAAGGCGATTGTAGAAGTAAGATAGGTTTTGCAAATATGAGGCAACGTTAGAGAGAGAAAGTTAGGGTAAGTAAGGAAGGAGCGGTCGATGAGCCTCGACCAAGGGTGATGTTTGGAGAAACCATGGTGGATGGCGGTGAAAATGCAGGTGATGGAGTAGAAGGCTAAGGTGTTGATGGGTAGCTGGAATTGGGCGGCGGTAGAGCAAGTGGTGGCTGATTGGTTGCGAGAGATTGGGATAACGGATGGTGAAGCCATGAATGTGGTGATTGTAGTGGCGGTGGTGGAGAGATCTCCATCTCCATCTCTATCATGATCTTTATATTCTTTGACTTGGAAAACAATTTGAACAAATCACTCTCTCTTCTTTCTCTATCTCTTTCTCTCTATATATATGAGAGGGGGTTTGCACCGAACAAGTGGGCCTAGCATATTTAGGACTTGGGTCGTTGTCCTAAGCCTTACAGCTAGTCTGAAGGGACACCTAGTGTCGAGCCGAGGTATTCAGTCAACTCGGTCCAGGGTTGAGGCTTTTGGAATAGGTGTTGCTCTCAATCGGACTAGGGGGCATCTTTCAATCTCAACTAGGCAAAGAGATGACCGAGATCGGCGGCTCAGCTGCAAGCAAACTAATTGTACTAGCCTTGGCTGAGTGCCAAGCATGGCTGGACTGGACGATTTCGACTGACATGACCGAGTTGTAGGTGACCGACTGGGTACCTCGGAGTTACGCTAGTTAGTAGGAGTTGTTCGTGAAGTGGTCTGCCAAGCACTCAGTTACGGGTAGCTTGGCGAAGACCTCCACGTTGCCTAATTAAAGATCAGATGAGAGAACCTACTGTCCGTATGCGTCAATACCATTTGGCTATTTTGTCGATGTTGTTTGGTAGTATTATCGCTCACACAAGTGTAAGATGAAGAGAGAATAATACATCCACATGTCGAAGGGAGGATGAGTAAGGTAGTGTGCACACAAACTATATAAACCTTGTAGCACCTCCATACAATAGGTCTGCAATCTTTTTACACAGAACTATCTTCTCTTTTGTCCTCTTCTCTCTCTATGAGTGCTAACTTGGCTGTTGGGGGGGTTTTCCAGCAACACACTTGTCGGGTAGCTCACTGTGATTGTGTTTTCAGGTTTGACGACGTTGTTCGGAGAAATGTGAAGCTTGGACATAAGGAGTATGAAAGTGTAGAATATTTGCTCCCCGTACAATTCGTGCTGTCTGTGGGAAGCTTGAACAGACAAAACCTTGACCTCCAAGCTTGTCTAATCACTTTTCATGGAGAACGACGATGTTCTGAAGTCCGTTATCAATGGCATTACGCCAGAGTCAGTTCGGCAGCGAGGACTCTCTAAAGACGTGCAAGACAAATGCGCAAGGAGCTCTAGGCGCTCTTTGAGCCTAGAAAGACGCCGTCGATGGTGACGATCACACACTCAGCACTTGGAGAGCAAGCTGAGAGACCATGATGCCATCATCAGATGGATGATGACAGAGATGAAGACTATAAAGTGCCAGCTGAAGGGAAAGGGTGTTGTTGGAGTGAGAAACCACAATGAGCACGCCCAGTCCTACCATTTAGAGAATCGTAGTGGGAGGCTGACGCTCTCATTTTCCATCACCAGAAGGTTTAGAGCTGATTACTCCATCGTGTCGGCGAAGGTTTTATGCACTCGAGACAGTAGCTACAGGCCCTCGCGTCCATCAACGATGTCGAGATACTCCTATTCTGATAAATCAGGGGATATAAGGGACATATTAGAGGAGCGAGCGCACCGAAGGGAGGCACAAAGAATGCTAGCATTGCAGCGGTTGACCCACGAAGGACGTGCCAACGAGGAGGTCATAATGCTGCCCCAACACTTGGCTGCGCACATGCCACTAGTTAAGGACTTGGCGAGGCTGAGCGCCACCATTTTTTTCCTCGAGATAGAGAACACGCCACTCTCCCCAGGTTTTCACTTTCGAAATTCACGCTCTATGACAAAAAAAGCAATCCATACATGTACGTGAGCCACTTCCGACAGGTGATGGCTGGCCATCGACATAACGATGCATTGATGTGCGTCATTTTCCCATCGAGTTTAGGTGAATTGGACCTAAAGTGGTTCAAGAGGCTACCGGAGGAGAGTATCGAGAGGTGGCAACAGTTGACAGAGACGTTTGTTACTTGATTCAAGGCAAACACCAAAATGCCCAAGGAGGTTGACCATCTTTTAGGAATCAAGATGGAACCGGACGACTCGTTAAAGGCGTATAACACCAAGTATTGGGAAATATTCAATGAGATTCTTGACTGCCTGGTGAACCTAGCAATCATTCAACTAGTTAGACATAGACTCAAAGACTCGCTTACCATGAACCAACCTTCGACTATGGAGCTGCTAATGTAACACATCAACGAACACATTCAGGTCGAGGACGGCGCGGTCACAACTATCGTGAAGCTAAATCCAGTAGTAGCGGATAAGAGAATTATGGGAAAAGTTCACACAGTCGGACATGAGAGAGATTGTCTGGACAACTGTAGAAGAGAATAGAACTGCGGAAACAATTACAATAATAAGAACCACAACTCCGACCTGGCAAACTACCCCCACGATGCCGCAGAGGACGCTAAGAGAAAGCTGAACGCCCTGACGAACATAACCATGGTCTTTAAAATCCCGATCTATCGCATCCTTAGCGAGATCCGTAATGAGGCATACGTTTGATGGTCGGCTAAGGTAGGAGACGTCCAAAAGGGCTTTAACCCACGATACCGCTGCACTTACCATGACGAGCGAGGACATCGTACAAAAGATTATATGTCTTTGAAACAACACTTGAAAGAATTGATGGCCACGGGGCATTTGGATCGATACATCGACGGAGGTGTTAAGATCACATCTCAAGGCCAAGCTGAACCTAACGGCTTAGCCGCCTTGGACGCCCCTCCCCAAGGTGTGATTAACGTGATCCATGGGATCGTCGAACCAGCGCAGGTATTGGAGCTTAGAGGGATGATCAAGAAGGCTGAACACATGAGGGAAGTTCCCTCTGTTCAACCCACCGTCAAAAAGGACAAGGTTGAAGTAAAAGATGTCCTCACTTGCTCTAGTAGAGATCTGAAGCGAATCCAAACCCCACACATCGACGAGCTGGTTGTCAAGCTGCGCATCAAGGACTTCGACATCAAACACATTTTAATTGACCAAGGTAGCTCGGTTGAAATAATGTATTGTGATGCTTTCAAGAAGCTTAAGCTGGAAGACAAAGACTTAGCCTCAGCAACCTTGCCATTGGTTGGCTTCAACTTGCAACCAGAATGGCTGGTTAAGAAGATTATCCTACCGGTCAAAGCGGGATCTTTCGTCAAGCATGTAGAGTTTTGGGTATTGAAGGTACCCTCAACTTACAACTTGATCCTAGTGTAGACACCCCATTTTGACCGGCCCCAAGACTTGGGCACTTTCTTTTGAACACCCCATGATGAAAATTGGAATATGCCATTTTATGAATATCTCAACAGAAAAATCCGATTGAAACTTTAATCGCAAACCTCACTCATTTTGAGCAAATTATTTTATATCACTCAAATTATTTTTTATTATTTTATTAATTTGTAGTATTTTATAATTTTATGTGTTTGTACATATTTTTAGATGTTTTTATATAAATTGGTATAAATAATATATTTTTGTTATTTTATAAATAGAAAATAATAAAAAACAAAAACAAAAAAAGAAAAAGAAAAGAATAATAATAACAATAATAAAAAGATTGAATTCAATTTATATATATACAGGTTAGAATATTTGGTCAGGATACGTTTGGTATTATGATGAGTTTGTGAGTGGAGCATAATAAGAAGATGAGAAGAGAGGGTTAGAGGAATGATAATGTTTTTGGAGTGGAGATGGAGATAAGATATTTGTGAGGATGTGTGGGGCGTTGGAATAGATGATAGAGAGATTATAATGAGTGAGTGCAGAGTAGGTGTTAAAGTGTGTTCGGTTAAAGAGGGAGTGGGTGGTATATTATTTAAAGGAGACAATCTGAAATTGAAAAGAAAAGAAGAGGGAGATAGAGATGTTGAATTTGGTGGGCGGGGTTCAAAGGTAGGTGGAGAATATTGAAAAGAGAGGAGAGCAGGCGAGAAGGTGGAGAAGATTGAAAAAAGAGGAGAGCAGGTGAGAAGGTGGAGAAGATTGAAAAGAGAGGAGAGCAGGTGAGAGGGTGGAAAAGGATAATACACAGAGAGATACACACAGACAAGGGATGAATGCACTATCTCTCTCGGGTTAGGGAAATAAGAGAGAATTGAGGCTGAAAATAGACATAACA
The DNA here is from genome assembly GCA_030407325.1 of Camellia japonica. Lineage (NCBI taxonomy): Eukaryota > Viridiplantae > Streptophyta > Magnoliopsida > Ericales > Theaceae > Camellia > Camellia japonica. The sequence goes on along the minus strand of JAPPVO010000631.1, from coordinate 13,216 downwards.
TAGAGGCTCTCTCTGGGTGTTCCAATGGGTGAGGGTGGTGTTCGTGTGTGTGGGTGAAAAAAGAAAACAAATATCTAGAGAGAGAAAATGTGGTGAGATGGGGTGAGTGGGTGAAAAAAAGGATGTAAAAAAAAAGGGGGGAGACAGATGCTGAGATTTGTGAACAACACACACACACGCTGATACACTGAGGACACACACACAGAACAGAGAGGACGCATCTCTGCCTCTCCCTGGTCTCTCTCTCTCAGCTGGTTTTTGGAGCATAGTTGATCATCTGGTTAAAACATTCCCTCTCTCCATATGAAATACATTGAGATACGCCTGTTGGTTACACCATTGTTATTTTCACCCTATTAAAACCTTCACACTCTCCATATGAAATACGTTGACATACGTATGTTGGTTACACCATTGTTTTTCCACCTTGTTAAAACCTTCCCTCTCTCCGTATGAAATACGTTGAGATATGTGTGTTGGTTACACCATTGTTATTCTTCTCGGTTAAAACCTTCCCTCTCTCCGTATGAAATACGTTGAGATACGCCTGTTGGTTACACCATTGTTTTTCTACCCGGTTAAAACCTTCCATCTCTCCGTATGAAATACGTTGAGATACGTCTGTTGGTTACACCATTGATTTTCTACTTGGTTAAAACCTTCTCTCTCTCTGTATGAAATACGTTGAGATACGCCTGTTGGTTACACCATTGTTATTTTCACTCGGTTAAAACCTTCCCTCTCTCCGTATGAAATATGTTGAGATACGCCTGTTGGTTACACCATTATTTTTCTACCTGGTTAAAACCTTCTCCCCCTCCGTATGAAATACGTTGAGATACGTCTGTTGGATACACCATTGTTTTTCTGCCTGGTTAAAACATTCCCTCTCTCCATATGAAATATGTTGAGATACGCCTGTCGGTTACACCATTGTTATTTTCACCCGGTTAAAACCTTCACTCTCTCCGTATGAAATATCTTGAGATACGCCTATTGGTTACACCATTGTTATTCTCCCTGATTAAAACATTCCCTCTCTCTATGTGAAATACGTTAAGATACGCATGTTGGTTACACCATTGTTATTTTCACCCGGTTAAAACCTTCCCTCTCTCCATATGAAATACGTTAAGATACGCCTGTTGGTTACACCATTGTTTTCCTACTTGGTTAAAACCTTCCATCTCTTCGTATGAAATACGTTGAGATACGTCTATTAGTTACACCATTATTTTTCTACCTAGTTAAAACCTTCCCTCTCTCTGTATGAAATACGTTGAGATACGCCTGTTGGTTACACTATTGTTATTTTCACCCGGTTAAAACTTTCCCTCTCTCCGTATGAAATACGTTGAGATACGCCTGTTGGTTGCACCATTGTTTTTCTACCTGGTTAAAACCTTCCCTCTTTCTGTACGAAATACGTTGAGATACGTTTGTTGGTTACACCATTATTTTTCTCCTCGGTTAAAACCTTCACTCTCTCCGTATGAAATACGTTGAGATACGCCTATTGGTTACACCATTGTTTTTTTTTCCTCGGTTAAAACCTTCCCTCTCTCCATATGAAATATGTTGCGATACGCCTGTTGGTTACACTATTGTTATTCTCCCCGGTTAAAACCTTCACTCTCTCCATATGGAATACGTTGAGATACGCCTGTTGGTTACACCATTGTTATTCTCCCTGGTTAAAACCTTCCCCCTCTCCATATAAGATACGGTTAGGTATGCCTGTTGGTTACACCACCTTTGCTCCTTTCACGTGAAACGTGTTAGCATTAGATGTTTACTTGGTTAAAACCTTCCTCATTTCCATATCAGATACGGTTAGGCATGCTTGTTGGTTACACCACCTCCACTCCTTTCACTTGAAACGCGTTAGGATTGCAAATCGGTTAAACACAGCAGGTGAGCCTGTCTGTTTACACCACCCCTTCTCCTCTCACGTGAGACGTAGTAGGATTGTAAATCGGTTAAAAACAGCAGGTGAGCCTGTCTGTTTACACCACCCCTCATCTTCTCGTGTGAGATGTGCTAGGATTGCAAATCGGTTAAAAACAACAGGTGGGCCTGTTTGTTTACACCATCCCTTCTCCTCTCGCGTATGACGCGTTAGGATTGCAAATTGGTTAAAAATAGCAGGTGGGCCAGTCTGTTTACACCTTCCCTTCTCCTCTCGCATGAGATGCGTTAGGATTGTAAGCCGGTTAAAGTAGTAGGTGCGCCTGTTTGTTCACACCACCCCCTTCTTTCATTTGTGCGGTATGCATATTTGTATGCGATGCAACCCCCTCTTTCATTTGTGCGGTATGCACATTTGTATGTAATGCAACCACCTCTTTCATTTGTGCGGTATGCACATTTGTATGCGATGCAACCTTCTCTCTCATTTATGTAGTATGCACATTTGTATACGATGCACCCTCTTCTTTCATTTGTGTGGTATGCACATTTATATGGGATACACCCCTCCTCCTCTCGCATGCGACGTGTTAGGATTGATATCGGTTAAAAATATTAGGTACGTTTGGTGTTCACACCACCTTTCCTCCTTTCGCGTGAGATGCGTTAGGTTGCTGATTCACTCGGTTAAAAACATTAGGTGTGCCTATTGTTTACACCATCTTTCCTCCTTTCGCATGAGACGCGTCATGTTGTTGATTCATTTGGTTAAAAACATTAGGTGCTCCTATTGTTTTTGCCATCTTTCCTCCTTTCGCGTGAGACGCGTTAGGTCGTTGATTCACTCGGTTAAAAACATCAGGTGCCCCTGTTGTTTACACCATCTTTCCTCCTTTCGCGTGAGACACATTAGGTTATTGATTCACTCTGTTAAAAACATCAGGTGCGCCTGTTGTTTACACCATCTTTCCTCCTTTCGTATGAGACGCGTTAAGTTGTTGATTCACTCGGTTAAAAACATTAGGTGCGCCTGTTGTTTACACCATCTTTCCTCCTTTGGCATGAGACACATTAGGTTGTTGAGTCACTCCGTTAAAAAACATCAGGTGCGCCTGTTGTTTACACCATCTTTCCTCCTTTCGCGTGAGACGCATTAGGTTGTTGATTTCCTCGGTTAAAAACATCAGGTGCGCTTGGTGTTCACACCATATTTCCTCCTTTCCTATGAGACACGTTGTTGATTCACTCGGTTAAAAACATCAAGTGCGCTTGGTGTTCACACCATCTTTCCTCCTTTCATGTGGGACACGTTGATTCACTCGGTTAAAAACATCAGGTGCGCTTGTTGTTCACACCATCGTTCCTCCTTTCGCATAAGACATGTTAGGTTGTTGATTTCTCTTGGTTGAGGTCTTACCTCTCTTGCATGATCATAAGTTTTTCAAAAATAATCGGCTTCGCGTGGCGTATAAGTCCAATTCTCAAAATCTTCCTGCATATCATTAGCACCTTGCCGCTGAACTACGCTAGTTTGATTCTTTGCAAAAGGATATGTAAGCAACCTTCGAGTTCAATCAATTGCATCTGCATCTTGTTTGTTTGCCCAAGTCTTACGGCTTTGTCAAAAGGGTCGTCTTTGGGCTTTGACATTCACTCACATCATGAAATGACTTCGAGCTCTGTCAAAGAGGGACAATTGTAGACACCCCATTTTGACCGGCCAAAAGACTTGGGCACGTTTTTTTGAACACGCCATGGTGAAAATTGGAATATGCCATTTTATGAATATTTCAGCAGAAAAATCAAATTGAAACTTTAATCCCAAATCTCACCCATTTTGACCAAATTATTTTATCTTACTCAAATCTTTTTTATTATTTTATTAATTTGTAGTATTTTATAATTTTATGTGTTTGTACATATTTTTAGATGTTTTTATATAAATTGGTATAAATAATATATTTTTGTTATTTTCTAAATAGAAAATAATAAAAAAACAAAAAAAGAAAAAGAAAAGAATAATAATAACAATAATAAAAAGATTGAATTCAATTTATATATATACAGGTTAGAATATTTGGTTAAGATGGGTTTGGTATTTTGATGAGTTTGTGAGTGGAGCATAATAAGAAGATGAGAAGAGAGGGTTAGAGGAATGATAATGTTTTTGGAGTGGAGATGGAGATAAGATATTTGTGAGGATGTGTGGGGCGTTGGAATAGATGATAGAGAGATTATAATGAGTGAGTGCAGAGTAGGTGTTAAAGTGTGTTCGGTTAAAGAGGGAGTGGGTGGTATATTATTTTAAAGGAGACAATCTAAAATTGAAAAAGAAAAGAAGAGGGAGATAGAGATGTTGAATTCGGTGGGTGGGGTTCAAAGGTAGGTGGAGAATATTGAAAAGAGAGGAGAGCAGGCGAGAAGGTGGAGAAGATTGAAAAAAGAGGAGAGCAGGTGAGAAGGTGGAGAAGATTGAAAAGAGAGGAGAGCAGGTGAGAGGGTGGAAAAGGATAATACACAGAGAGATACACACAGACAAGGGATGAATGCACTATCTCTCTCGGGTTAGAGAAATAAGAGAGAATTGAGGCTGAAAATAGACACAACATAGAGGCTCTCTCTGGGTGTTCCAATGGGTGAGGGTGGTGTTCGTGTGTGTGGGTGAAAAAAGAAAACAAATATTTAGAGAGAGAAAATGTGGTGAGATGGGGTGAGTGGGTGAAAAAAAGGATGTAAAAAAAAAGGGGGGGGGGAGACAGATCCTGAGATTTGTGAACAACAGACACCCGCTGATACACTGAGGGCACAAACACAGAACAGAGAGAACGCACATCTCCCTCTCTCTGGTCTCTCTCTCTCAGCTGGTTTTTGGAGCATAGTTGATCATCTGCAACAACAAAGAGAGACACACACAGAACACATTTGGCTCTCCATGCATGGCCAACCTCATCATTTTTCTCACTCTCTAACTCCCTATCTATATCTCTCTCTCTCTACACCGAGCCGCCACCACGAACCTCCGCAACAACCACGACAACAAGTCGGTGTTGGACCGACATGGCTTAACAATGCGACTCTCCGGCAGCGGAACCAGTATGGTGACGGTAATTTCCTCACTTTACACAGTAACTCTGATTCGATGATCACATCATAGCAGCAGCAGCCACGAGAGTCACCACATCGCAGCAGCAGCAGCAGCAGCCATGGGAGCCACCACCAACACCACCAACAACCACCCCAACTCTTCTTCTTCCTCCTCTTCTTCACATAGTCTCTGAATCGAACCACCGCCAAGCTTATTCCCATCGAAATCCGAGTTCTTGAGACTCGTCTCCGTCGTCTTCATTGCCGCTTCGGTCTCTGTAGCATGCAATTACGCTGTCACCATTCTCAATCGCCATCCGAAACCATTCTGCGATACCAACGTCTGGTGAATGGTTGGTTGATCTAGCTAGTTCCAGCACCGACGCTCCTTGTAGCCGCAATAGTGAAGTTGATGATGCATGGTGGGGCCCTCCATTGAAGATGCTCAACATGAGTACATGGGTTGGATTTGTATATATCATAATATGTGCTGATGAGTTGCAAGTGGGTTATTGGGCCCACGGTAATTTGCTGGTGTGCTGCTGGATGGAAGATAAATGGTAATGCCTGGGGGTTTAAAACATTAGGTTTCATAATTTTGGGTTTACTTGTTGGGTTCAAATTTCATTAGAGAAAATTGGTGGAATGTGCCAGTGGAGTACTGAGTTGGGTTCTTAATTGTGGGTTGTTTCCCCAAAGTCCACGAAGTTCTTTATTTTATTTTTTATTTTGAGTGTTTGAGAGGATTTTATTTTATTCATCTCCCTCGAATTTGTAATATTTAAAATGTTGTAATAATTCCCCATCCCCACTTCTTTCTATCCCATTCTTTAATCGCTTTCCCTAACTGTGCATATGTATATATCTTACATGCCATGCATATCCATGCTTTGCATCCATGTTTCATGCATCTTGATTTGGCTAAGTTTGCATTTGTTGATTTAATCAAAATCTATGTGATTTTGTGTGCTACCTAATTCGTATGTCATGTTTTAGAAGTCGGATCTTTAGAAGCATTCTTATGTATGTATTGTATTAGGATTTTGTATACAGGATCGTGCATATTTTGCTAACTTTGTTTTGTAGCTGTTCGAGGGACGTCAGTAAATATGTGAGTTTTTATGCTTTAGCATCCCTCTTGTACATGATTTTCTTATTATGTTTAGCATCCTACCATGTGGCTAATTACTTAAGTGATAAACTGTTTGAATGCCTATGGATGAAGGCTTTTTATTTGAATTGGAATGATTCAACGAATGTACGTTTTAAGCCCACTTTGTAGTAGCAAATTCACAAACTTTAAGCCTACTTGTCAAGTGGCAAATTCAAATCCTTTTCGAAAAACAAACATGAAATTGAATTGTTCCAATTTGAGCAAACTAGTCTATACTTTGTGTGCTTCACATAGTAAATTTTAGGATTTATTAAATAATCATAACATGAACATATAAAGAAAATAAAATTCATATCATGGTTTAGCAGAGGCCGATCTTTGATCGGGTAAGTAAGGGTGCTCATTATTGACCTTCCCCTCTCATACCTAAGGTTCCGAGCCAAGCATCCTTGGTTACGACGAACAGTGGGCTTGGCACGAGTTATGGGTTTCCTAATTTTCCCAAAATAAATATTAGGTGGTGACTCTGAGATCTGATGACATAGTCCATTTCTGGCAAAAGGTTTTTGCAATAAAATGGATTTTCTATAAAGTTGCCAAATCTGGACTCTCATCTATGTTTCACATTGCACTCGTGAGACTAGATCAAAGAGATTTCGAGGGTCTGAACTGTTTAACGCCCGCGGGTACCCCCCGAGCATGTTACACCTAGGCACAGGATGACTTCATGCCATGCAGGCGATGGCGTCGACTTACTACCAAGTAATGAGGTTCCCTTCTGCCATCAGGATAATAAAGGAAGTATGGGGTGATCAAGTCATAGCCAAACAATGTTTTGTGGCTATAAATGGAAGCTGAGTAACCAAGGGCTTTGTGCAAATGATCAAAAGATCGGAAGATCAGAAAGTCTTGGACGATGTCGGCAAGAAAGCTAAAGATAACGCTGTTGAAGACCTGATGAAAGTGAGAATCGATGAGAACGATCCAAGTAAGTTCTTTCTGCTTGGGTTATCTTTGTCTGCCCAAGAGCGATTGGAGATCGTGAACTTTTTGGTTGCCAACATTGAAGTGTTAGCATGGACGCCTTACGACATGCCTAGCATCGATCCAAACTTTATTTGCCACCAACTCAATGTCTTTCCAAATGCCCTACCAGTCATACAAAGAATGCAACAATCAGCACTTCACTACGTCGAGGTGGTGGTAGAAGAAGTCAAGAATTTGCTAGAAATAGAGGCAATCAAAGAGGTGCACTACTCTCGGTGGGTTTGAAACATAGTAGTTGTGCCCAAAAAGAATGAAAAATGGCAAGTCTGCGTTGACTACAAGACGGTCAACAGAGCTTGCCCCAAAGATAGCTTCCTACTGCCCTGAATTGACCAGCTGATGGATCTTACAATCGGGCACAATAGGCTTAGTTTTTTGGATGCTTATCGCGGCTATCACCAGATCGCTATGTACGAGCCTGACCGAGAGATTATTTCTTTGACAACTCCAAGGGGCTATTCTGCTATAAAGTCATGTCCTTTGGGCTAAAGAACACTGGGGCCACCTTCTAGATAATGATTACTAAGATATTCGCCCTCTACTTGGTCGGAAAATGGAAGCATACATTAATGATATTGTGGTCAAGAGCAAGAACGAGGCCGATCATCTGAAGGATCTAGTTGAGATGTTCGCGATCCTTAAGCGGCATAAGTTGCGCCTCAATGCATTTAAATGCGTCTTTGGCATTAAATTAGGCAATTTTTTGGGCTTCTTGGTGACCAACCAAGGAATTGAAGAGGATCCCTCCCAAATCAAGGCCATACAGGAGCTGAAGCGGCCAAATTCAGCGAAGGACATGCAACATCTTGCCAGGATAGTAGCCACACTTAATAGATTCATAAGCCGGTATGCAGATCGTTGTCATTCTTTCTTTTATGCTCTAAAGTCGAAGTTCTCATGGGATGAGGAATGTGACCAAGCATTGGCAGACTTGAAGACTTACTTGTCATCCACCCTGCTTCTCGTGACGCCAATACTAGGTGAAGAACTTTTCCTCTATCTAGTCATCTCCCAACATGCCATTAGCGTGGTGCTCATTAGAGCAGAGGGTATATAGTGCCTTCCAATCTTCTATGTGAGCAAAACACTGCATCTAGCAGAATCGAGATATTTGCCATTAGAGAAACTCGCCCTAGCACTAATGATGGCTTTCAGGAAGTTGGCACACTATTTTCACACTCACACAATCATAGTGTTGACTGAGTTCTCATTAAAAGCCTTAATTTGAGAGAGCAGACTTCTCCGGTCAGATGCTAAAGTGGGCAGTTGAATTGGGACAGTTTGATGTCAAGTCTCAACCTAGAACTGCTATCAAAGCCCAAGCATTGGCCGACTTTGTTGTAGAATTATCACCAGGGACTCACTTAGTTTGCTCGGTGGATCTTACAAACACATTCGGACAAAGAGGAGTGGGTGTTGTGGAATTTGCGAAGCCTACTATCCCATCGACATATCCTAGCGAGCCAACCGAGCTAAGTGAAGACGACACCACAAAAATTACAAGTCCTATACTCCTTCCAGTTGTTACCAACCTACCAGCCAAACAAAGCGGGGAAGGTGTTGAGGAAGTTGCACGCCAGACTATCAATCTGCCAACTAGAGAACTACTAGGACCTAGCAATGCATTATTGAGTTTGGGAGTAATAGAAGAACATATAGATGCCCAACAACACATCACTAGGGGGTAGGAAGATGCCATATAACTTGCAGTCATCAACGGCATGCTCGAAGTGAAAATAGCTGAGCTGCCAAGCAAAGATACAGCCTCATAGGCTGCTGAGCTGAACAACAAAGACAAAGACCGCCTAATTCTTTAAAAATCGCAAGAACCTTCAGAATGCTGGAAGTTATTCATAGGAGAAATGTGAAAAAATTTCGTCGATAGCGCTTCAAACAGACACGGTGCCAGATTGGACATAGTTTTGATCTCGCCAGATGGTTTGATTTTTGAACATTCAATCACAGTTGGGTTCTTAGCATCAAACAACAAGGCTGAGTATGAGACGCTGCTGGTAGGCTAAAAAGTGCATTCCGTTAAAAGCATCAGAGTTCATGGCTTACAGCGACTCCCAGCTTGTCGTCAACCAAGTATCTAGAAATTTTGAAACCAAGAACAGCAAAATGGCCAAATACCAAACCCTTGTAAGAAAAAAGCTCAAAAAAATTAAAGCAGTCAGAGTCAAACAAATTGGCCAGGAAAGGAATAGCCGGGCAGACGAGCTAGCCGGTTTAGCTTCTATGGCCGACAAATCGACATCTGGCCCTTTACTGATTGAATTCCTTCCAAGGCCCAGTATCGAAGAACTGGAAGTGGCAAAGGTCCTCTATGGCGAGCTAGGACCCTCTTGGATGGACCCTATCATAATCTTTCTAAAGGACAAGATGTTACTAACTGACAAGAAAGAAGCAAACAAAATCCAGGCTAAATTTGAGTGGCTTTGGCTCTCCCCTTCTGGCGCCTTGTACAAAAAGTCTTTCATTGGGCCTTACTTAAAGTGCGTCCATCCGAGCAAAGTCGAAACCTTTCTCTTTGAAATCCATGAAGGCATATGTGGAAGCCACAACGACAGAAGATCTTTAGCTTATCGCGCTATTTCACAAGGGTGTTGGTGGCCATGCATGCAAGCTGACGTGCAAAAATACGTAAGAAAGTGTGAAAAATGTTAGAAATTTGCACACCAGATTCATCAGTCGGCTAGAGAACTCTTCTCCCTTACAAGTCCTTGGCCATTCGCAATGTGGAGGCTAGATATAGTAAGACCACACCCAACCGTTCCTAAAAACCACAAGTTCTTCATCGCAGCAATAGACTACTTCACCAAATGGGTGGAAGCCGAGCCTTTTGCAACCAGCTCTAATCTCTAACAATGACACCTAATCTGATGAAAAACTGTTTAGAGAATTCTGCGTGGAGTTGAAGATATAATTTTATAATTCAACACTAGTTTACCCTTAATCAAACGGTCAAGCAGAAGCGTTGAACAAGACCATTCTAGATGGGTTGAAGAAAAGGTTAGAGAAGGCAAAGGGAAAATGGACCGAGGAACTTCCTAATGTTCTGTGGGCTTATCAGACAATGCCAAGACGGTCAATGGGGGAAGACTCTTTTTATCTTAGCATATGGCATGGAGGCCGTCATCCCACTGGAAGTCAGCATGCCCACCATCTGGAGTGAGAACTTTGAGTCGAACTTGAACGCGGAAGCCATCGCCCTAGAATTGGACCTCGTGGAAGAGCGAAGAAAAAAGATACTAATCCACATTGCAGCGTATCAGTAGGAACTATTCGAAAAGTACAACAAAATAGTCCATTCTAGGTAGTTCAAAATAGGGACTGGGTTCTGCGCAAAGTGATAGGCAATACCTTGATACTAGGAGAAAGAAAATTTGGAGCAAACTGGGAAGGGCCTTACAAGGTAACCGATTTGGCAGGCAAAAGGGCATATTATCGGGATGGTCTAGACGACCAAACCATACCCAGGCCATGGAACACCATGAATCAAAAGCTATTCTACTTCTAATTGTTCCATTAGAAGCTATTCTACTTCTAATTCTGCTTTCAATGTAACCCCCCCATTTCATGATATAATTTTCCAACATTTGCTGTAAATTTGTTTATGTAATGGAAACAATGGTTCATTTTACATGAGATTGTAGCTTTATTTTCATTCTCTTCTAACGAGTTGCTGCAGATAAGGGGATAACAGGTCGCCGAACTGGTTTCGCTCAGCAATATGAGTTGATGATTTGTTCAACTCAAGGTTCCCCGCCGAGCTGATTTAGCTCGGAAAGACGAGTTGATGATTTGTTCAACTCAACGTTCTTTGCCAAGCTGGTTTAGCTCGACAAAATGGGTTGATGACTTATTCAACTCATGGTTTCCTACCGAGTTGGTTTTGCTAGGCAAGACAAGTTGATGGTTTGTTTGACTCAAGGCTTCCTGCCAAGCTGGTTTAGCTCAGCAAGACGAGCTGATGACTTGTTCAACTCAGGGTTCTTTTCCGAGCTGGTATTTGCTCGGCAAAATGAGTTGATGTTTTGTTCAACTCATAGCTCTTTGCCGAGATGGTTTTGCTCGGCAAAATAAGTCGATGTTTTGTTCAACTCATAGCTTCTTGCTAAGCTGGTTTTGCTTAGCAAAATGAGTTGATGTCTCGTTCAACTTCAAACTCCTTGCCAAGCTAGCTTTGCTCGGCAAAATGAGTTAAAGTTTTGTTCAACTCATAGCTCCTTGTCGACTGGATTTTGCTTGGCCAATGAAATTGACGTTTCGTTCAACTCAGAACTCCTTGCTGAGCTGATTTTCCTCTGTAGGATGAGTCAAGTTATGTTTGAATACATAATTCGTTGCCGAGTTGATTTTGCTTAACAAATTAAGTTTGGTTCATAGTTCCTTACTGAGGTGTTGCTGCACGGCTCAAAATAAACATGCATCAATCCAAAATCATAGACAAAAAGTTACACAATTTTCATTGATTCAATGCTTCGAGTACATAATAGGGGTAGATAGCCCGGTTACAATATTTAGAAACAAAAGAAAAGAAAAAAAGAAGAAAAATTAACAAGTTAAACAAGAGGGGACAAATCGTCAGTGAAGTCATCACCAGGGACAGCTCTCTCCTGCTTGAGTATAGTCGTGTCCTCATCCCCACTGAGCTCGGCTGGTGTAGTCTCTACCTCTTCTTTGGCTTCCTTTTCCTACAAGGCATTGAAGACGTTCTCGGCGTATGAAATCATATAGCTCAGCAGGAAGTGGGGAGGAGGAGTAGCGAAACCTCGGTTGAAGCACCATGACTAAGCTTTTCGTAAGCTGCCTTCTAGCCAGATTTGAAGAAAATGTCCTTGGTGGCTTCGACTTGCTTCGTATAGCACCCCTCGACATCTTTGAAGCATTGATCTTTGGCCACTTTCACGGCTTCAGATTGTTCCTTCTTCAGTGTGTTGAGCTCGGCACGCATCGCATCCCTCTCCTGCTAGGCGCAGAAAAGTTGCCGAGAAGCTGGGCGTTATCTGCATTGGCCAACTCGAGAGAAGCTTTGGCTTGGCCAAGCTCGGCTTCGAAGTATTTGCTTTGCGCGGTGACGTCGGCCACTTTTTGGCTCAAATTCACACCCCGGTCCATGACAAGGTGGGTTTTCTAAATTGCCTACAAAAAGAAGAGGTTAGAAAGCAAAATTGAGCAAATAGTTAGAAAAAATTTTATTGAAAAGCTTACCCTGGTCATGGATTTCATCGCAAACTTGATCATCTGGGTGTTTGACATGTGCTCCGTCCCGGTCATATCTTCCGGCAGAAGTAGGGACTTTGAAAGGTCAAAGGCAAGGAGGTGCTCCTTGCCCCCTTAATGGAAGAGTCAGCCGAGATAATCTTTCCCTGAGACTTCAACTTCGGCTCCCAGGCAGGAGCTAGCTCTACCTTGGTAGCGACGTGTTCAGTGCTGAGCTCGGCCTCTAACTCGACCGAAGGATCGGCCGAGCGAGCCCTTTTGCCAACTGGGTGCTATTGTGTGCCGGAGGATTGAACGGTGGAGGAGGCCAAGGCCAACACAATTCTTGAACCTTGACTGGCTGTTGGAGGATATGGAAGTATGCTGGTTGGTATTTCTTGGGAGGTAGCTGTGATGAGGTTCTTGACTCTGTTCCTCTTGGCCATTTCCTCTTCCTCAGTTAGTCAAATTAGTGGGACGTCTAGAAGACTTGGATCTGAAGAGAGAGAAGGCTCAGACAAGAAGTTTGTGACTTTGCTTTTTCTTTTGGCCGAATAACGTTAGCGCGACACATAACCAAGCAAATTATGGCAGCTACGCTTCTTATATCGCAGCACGGCTCTTACCGCCGCTTCGTCAAGACGTGAGTACAATGCTTGTAGCTCATCAATACCTGTAGAAGAAATATGTTAGCTCGGCAGAACAAGACCAAAATGAAATTGACTAGCTTTGAAATTTTACTTAGTCGCTGAGCCCTTATCATTACTAATGTACCAACCGGGCACGTCGGCAGTTTTGTAGTTGCCAGTTACCTAGAAGAAGTCGTCATCATGAAGGTCCTTATCCGGCATGTCAGTC
>JAPPVO010000630.1:0-21111 GCA_030407325.1 Camellia japonica | reverse complement strand
TGGTGTTTAGTAATAGAAAGTCTACTGATCATATGTCAAGACATGATGATTCCTAATAATGAAAGTGACTACTGATCACATTTAAAACATCGTGGTTCCTAGTAGTGGAAAGTCTGCTGACTACATGTTGAGAAATTAGTGATTCTTAGTAATAAGACTACTGGTGTGATGAACGGGTACGTAACCCATCTTATTTTTCTTTTGTGCATGTTAGGGTCATTGTGTTAGAGTATCGGGGTCTAACTTGAGGTCTTGTCAACTATTGGGTTTTTCGCTTTTGAAATCTCTTTCTCAAAATTTTTGTCCCAATTTATTTCAATTCTGAGTTTTGCTTGTTTCGGGAGGCAAGAAGTTGACTTCTGGGGTTTTCCATTTGAGCTGAAAATTTTTCTAGGCTGAGGGCAGAGCTGCACGTGCGAGGGCCTTGGCCGCACATGCGGAAGAGGGGCCGCACGTGCGGGAAGTGAGGCCGCACGTGCGGGAAACTGGGGCTTGCCAAGGTGTACACTGCATTATATGCACATGTGGCTAGAGGTGCGGGACATGGGCCGCATGTGCGAGGGTGAGAGCCACACGTGCGGAAGGTACACGCCGCCCATACGGGAATGGGTGCCGCAAGTGCGGGAATCTGCAAATTTCGAAAAATCTGTTTTTCTTCTTTTCTTGGGCTGAGTGTATATCATTTTATACATCTCTCTCTCTCTAAAAAAAACCCTTTTCTCCTCCTCTCTACATTTCCTACACCAAAACTTCTTAAAACTCTTGATCTCTTGCAATCCATTGGATTTTTGACCCAACATCCTTCATTAAAGTTGGAGAGCTAAGCAAGAGCTACATTGTGTGCGGTGGAGATTGGGTTTTGGCACCGTTAGATTTGGGGCTTTCATCTATTTTCCCTCCAAGAACTTGAGGTAGGGGTTTTTCTTAGAGTTATATATATATTTTTGCAAGTTTATGCTAATTTCGAGATTTCCTTTGGTGGCATTGAAAATTTGATTTTTGGCTCAAGAATGTTGGTGGTTTTGAAAATGGGTTCATTTCTTGTTTCCTTTAAATATTTTTTCTTGAGAATTTTGAACCACATTGATTGAAGAAAGATGTTTTTGGTGAGATTCTTCTAAGAGATGAGGAAATGTCTAGTTTTGATGAAAAACCAAGAAATTTGGGGTTGTTTTTTTTAAGGTGTTGAGAACACATGGTTGACATTGTTAACATATTATTTTGTGTACCAAATGAGTAAAGGATGGGAAAATTCTTATTTATATTTATAAATGATGAGTTTCATAAATTATGAAAAAATTTTATAGCAAAAGTTGTTGTTCAAATGTTGTTATAGTCTTGAAATGACTAAATTGTTGGGATTACACAAAATATGGAAATGTGGTTATTTATTGTTGGATTTAAATGAAAATGTGGTTATCTTGCTAGATGGTATTGAAAGGAGAAATGGAAATTTGATTGCTTTGGAATTATTGTTGAGATAATCGAACGTGGAGAAACGTTATGTGGTATTGATAGTTGTTGCATTGCATATCCATTCAATCAGCTATTACACATTTTGAATTGAGTTTGGAAACTTTTGCATTAAGAAAAGAAGGTTTATAAATAAACTTCCCATGGATTTGTTTTGGGGTAAATACGTTGGTAAGTACGGATAGGGGGTGTAGATGGAATTGATTAAGTTGGCCTGAGTGTCCGGAGTGAAAGTCCGAAAACACGCGCGAAAGAGGTAGCACTTCCCTTCCGGTTAGCAACCGGTAAAGTGGGGTTTTGGTAGAGCTAGTTATGCCTACTTGCAGACACTAACCTAGGGATTACTTGAGTCGTATTTACCGCCCCTTGAACTAAATTGAAAATTTTTGAATTGTTGAGATTTCAAGTTATCATTGAGCATGACGGTTTTCAAAAGATGTAAATGTGATTTTTCTTCAAAAAAGCATAACATGGCATGTGCACTTCATTTGTGAAGCTTGTCTAAAATGTATATACTTTGTTAAGAATTTCTTACTGGGCTTTATGCTCACCCCTATGGGATTTTGGTGCATGAAAGGACGTGGTGAACCCGCCAAACTAGGGCGTGGATATATGTATCGAGAGCACAAGGCTCTACTTTGTTGTGACTGTATTTTTTGTAAGCCAAGGGCTATATATGTATGGGTTCAAGAAACCATCTTTCGTGTAACCAGGCTTAGGCCTTGGAACTTGTAAGCCCTTGAGGGTATTTAATTATTTACTTTAGACTTAACATTCTACATAATAGATTCAGGTGCTAGAATTCATTGAATATATACCCGCATGTGGAACTATTTTGTATAAACACTGTGATCATGTAATGAAAAGTGTTGGGGTTTATTCCGGCATCTCATAAAGAGCCATGGTTATTGTTCAATCCATTGCATAAATTTTTGGGGCGTTACAACTGGCCATGTTATAAAGTTCTGAATAGTAGACTATTGAACACTGGATTTTGTGTTTTCCAATAGTAAGGCTATTGGCTTCAGAGTGATAGGTTGAACCAAATATGTTTTGGTACATTGAATTTGGAAAAGACCTAATTCGGTTGATGATGGTTTGGGAATGTGTTTTCTGTGATATGATTTTGAGAGTCTCATAATCATTGTGACACTAGGTATTGTATAAAAACCTTGTATGAAGTTTTGGAAAGGCTAAAAGCCTTCATATAAATTTTAAAAATATGGGGGTGTCATGCAAAATGTGGCAATACCTAAACCCAAGAGGGTTATGATAGGCCTAAAAATCCGTTGGCTTTGTGTTCAATGGTTATGCACAATACAGTAGTGCATATCGGTTTCCTTGTGGATGAATTTGATATTTAGATTTACATAAGAATACCATCATGGAATTGAGGAAGCGGTTTTTCATGAGAAAAGAGATAAGCCTAGAAGATGTTAACAGGCTAGGATTTTAAAGTTCTTCTGTCTAATCTCTTAAACCTATATGGTGGCTAGTGAGGCTAAAAGTTTTTTTAAAGCTATGATTTCTCTAGAAAGAAGTTATTAATTTAATTTTATCTTGCATAGGTAGTAAGCCTTGGGATGCAAGTGAATGAAAGCTGATGAGACGGGCTTGTTATCAAAGGATACAGGCAAAGAGAAAGACTAAATTACTTTGATACATGGTGAGTAGGGGTGCTCGCAGGTCAGTTGCGGCCGGGAACCTCCAATCCGCCATCCATTCACCGGATTGGCGGATTGGAAAAAATTAATCTGCATCCGTTCGCTGGATTGGTAGATGCGGATTGACGGAATTGGCAGATGGATGAATTGGTTTGCTGTTTAAACTTTTACAAATTTTGAACATAATACAACTTGTCAACATTTTTTTTTGGGATAACATTTCAACTCAACATAACCCAAAGATTATCAAATAAATTATCAAATACCAATAATAAATACATATAAGAAAACCATGCATTATCAAAACTATTTCATTACTTCTTTTTTTTAATTCAAAATTTTTTAATTTGATTTTTTTTAAATGACAAAATTAAGCCTTATATTTTTCACACAAAAATACCAAATATCAACACTTGCCATTTGATAAAAGAATTTTCAAATTGAAAACACAACAAAATATCTATAAAAAATTTCAATTAAAAACACAAATAAAATATCTAAATAAATTGAAAACACAAAGTCATACAAATTAGTAGGGGTGCTTGCGGTTTGGCAGTTCAGTTGCAACCAAAGAAACCTCAAATCCGCCATCCATCCAAAACTAGACAGATTGGAAAAAATCAATTCGCAACCGTCTGCTCGTCATCACACATCTGTCCAAAATACGGCGGAGTGGATCGGTTCGGTTCAATCGATTTAGGCGTATCGAAATATTCAATTGTGCGAAGTCTAGAGATACATCAAGATGGATATTCAGATAGCTTTCCTATATGAAGATTTAGTTGAATAAATCTTTATGGAACAACCCAAAGGGTTTGTCAGTTCCAAGATGAGGAAAGACTGTAAACTTGATAATCATTTTATTATTTGAAATAAGTGTCGAAACAATGACATGAGAAATTTCACTACACTATGTTGTCAAGTAGGTTTTTATAATCAATGGGTATTGACAAATGTGTTTATGTCAAAGACATTGGCAATAATATATGTTATTTGATGTCTGTATGTAGGTGACATGCTCATTGTTGGTAGTTATGAGAAGACTTTCAATACTACCAAGAAGTTGTTAAACTCTAAGTTTGACATGAAAGATATAGGTTTTGCAGATGTAATTCTGGGTGTTAAGGTTACCAGAACATCTGGGGGTATTGTACTTTCTCGGTCTCATTATGATGATAAGAGTCTTGAGGAGTATAAGTGTAGACACCCCATTTTTGACCGCCCTCAAGACTTGGACGTCATCATTTGAACACTTGATGATCATCCATGCTCATGTTCGTTTTGAGTTCTCGGAGGTCTCGGCTGCGCACCTTGCCTCAAGATCTCTCAACTTGTGTGTTTTGTGCTTGGTTGTGGACCAAACACTTGTGTTTTTGCTTCTGAGGGAATAGGGTGGCTTGTTTGCCATCCCCTCAACCCATCGGCCAAGGCTTGAAGCCATCGGCCTTGTTTTCTTGTAATCGGCCAAAAGTGTTGGTCGATCGGCACTTTTTTTGGTCGGCCGGCCCTTGTGTTGGTCGATCGGCCATGTTTTCTGGCCGAACCCTGTTCATCTATTTTATGCAGATATTTTATACCAGCTGTCACAGTTGGCATGCACAATTCACCCCCTCCATACACGTGTATAGAGGGATTTGCCCCTTTGATTAGCTTGCTTAGGAAGCTTTGAATTTGGTTTTCTATAAGAAGGGAGCTCCTCCTCCCTTCTCAAGGGTTCTGAATTTAGGGTTAGAAGAGTTGTATCTATCTATCTCTATATCTCCCTCTCTTTACATTTGTGTGTGTATTTGTGCTCTAAAGTGTAGTATTGTCTTGCTATTGTATACAAACACACACTAGAACACCATCCTCTTTTGCTGAGGCACTAGAGAGTTGATTTCAGAGTTTTCGGGGTGGTTTAGGTTTGAAAAAGTTGCTGGAGCCTTGTTCTTGAAAGTGTTCTTCAAGGGTGAGCATTCTTGCTTTTAATACCCCATTCTTGCTTAAGCTTTTAGCCTATCTCGCTTATTGTTTTAAGCTCAACTCTTAACTAATAAAAGTTCTAATTTTACTTGCTTTAGACCTTTGTTTAAGGTCACTTTTTGGTTTGGGTTTGTTTACCCCCTCCAAGGCCTTGTTAGGCCTTGTTTTAGCCATCCATTTTGGCCCTTGTTCTTAGCTTTGCATGACCTTTCTACCACTGAAATCCAGAGGATTTTCAGTGGTGAAAAGGTGGTTTTGGGGTCTTAAATAGGAGAGGGTCATCCCCTCTCCTTGTTGTCTTGAATGCTTGCATAAATGGCTTATGTAGGTAGCATGTGTGCTTAGCTTGTTTTAACTTCATTTCAGCATGTATTAGGCTTTGTTTTGCCATAATACACCTCTATTTTGAGTTGGTTTGATGGCCTCTTACATGCTTCATGTACTTACCTTGCAATCCTCTTATTTGCCTTAACATGCATCATGCTTTGACATGTCTCTCTAGCATGATTTTGGCTCAACTCCATGAAGCTTTTAGCCTTGTTGTAACATGCTTAAGCTCTGATTTTGTCTCTTTGGCCATGCATGATATGCTTTGTATAGCCACCGTGCAACCTAGCTTGTTAGCTTTGAGTATCCAAGTCACTAGCATGCATTGCTTGGCTCATTTCAATGATTTGGCATCATTTGTTATGTTATTTCAGTCCATGTTTCATGCTCACATGCTTGCACTTATCACTCCTTTAATGCTTTAAAGGGTTTGTATTTTATGCCTCATGAATGTGTCATTGCGTATGCCATCATGTTTAGGCCTTTGGGATGCCATCTAAGTGGGTTTTTGGGCTCATTCTAACATGCCATAACTCTAATTTTATTGGCTTAAGTCATGCCATGTTTGGTTTTGATAGGTATAGTGTAACACCCTCTTTGGTAGCCTTGCATGCCTCATGTTTTTGGTGTTGTGTTCTAGCTTGTGTTGGCTAGTTTCGAGCTTGTTTTTGGTCGTGTTTAGACCTGCCTTGGGACTGTTTTAGGTCCCCTTGGCCCTTTGGGGCTTGATTTGTGTGGCCATGGTTTGAGTCCCTTGGCTAGCCTCAAGCTTTGGGCCTTCTTGCATGCTATACTTGTGTAGTTTGATTGGTTTGGCACCTTTCCATGCATGATTTCAGAGCTTAACATGTTTGTCACAGTCCAAATTTGTCTCTTTTAAGTGTGCTTAAGAGTTGTCCTTTCATGCCTTAGTCTTTAGGCCAATTGGCGTGCATGTTTATATGTACCTTTGCCTTCATTTCCCTAGCATTATGGCCACTGATTTGGGCATGTTTGAGAGCTGTCCATGTTAGTTTAAGTCCATCTTTGCATGTTGTTGCATGCTTGCCTTGCATATTGTCGCATGCTTGTTGCATACTTGGCACATTGCATGTTGTTGCATGCTAGTTACATTGCATGTTGTTGCATACTAGTTCCATTGCATGTTGTTGCATGCTAATTCCATTGCATCATGCTTGCATGTTTACATAGCTTTGTATGTGCATCCCTTGCCTCTTGATCAAGCATGATAGAGGTTGGGGGCCCCCTATGTGTTTTGGTGTGCATTTCATTCCATATTGAATTGCATACTTGGCTTTTTTGGCCATCATGCATTGAAATGCGTGATTGATGGTCCGAGGGTTGAGAACCATACTCCCTTGAGCTCATGACATGATAGGAAGGGTGGTTGTGCACACATTGTCTTGCAAATGTATTGCCATGCTCTGTTTGTCCTCTATTGCAGCAAAAGAAGCAGTCAGCAGGAAGGGATGGCCGTCAGCCATCTTCAGTGCCGGCCGGCTACAAATTGTTGGCCAAGAGCCTAATTTTCGGTCGATGACCAGTTTTCCTTGGCCGATGGCCCTATCTCTTGGCCGATGGACTCTCAGCATGTCCCCAAGGTAGTTCAGAAGTGTCACAGAAGTTGGCACAATTTCCAGAGGTGTAGAGCAGTGCAGACAGAGGCAACATGTAGCATGGCGATGGATTTCCGAGCGAAGTCGATCAAGCACGCATTTGTCCCTCTTCCCGAGGCTGATTTACTTTTTTCATAGCTTAATTAATTTGTTTCATTAGTTAAGTGGTTTTGTAATTAATTAATTAGCTTGTAAGTTAGTTAATTAGTTGATTTGTATTATTCTTTCGGTCCCTCCGTCGAGAGGCACAATTGTGTAATAAGCGTGCGTGCATGTGATGTATGTCTTCCAACCTCCATTTCTTTCTCCCTTTTACTTACTGCTTACGATGGTCAGTTTTAGGGCATATTTCAATTAGCATACCTTATGCTATGTTTGCGTCCATTCATCTGTATCGCATGCACCGGGCTCGGCGCATCATACTAACTGCATCGATTTTCAATTCCAATTTGAATACATGTATCGAATTGTCACATCTGATATGCCATTTTAGATTAGCCGAGCCTACTCTAATTGCATTTTGCATGTGTTGCATTAGCCACTACTAACATGAACTAGGATCATGCATTGATTACTAACTAGTTTCTTGTTTTGGCTCGGAGTACATTGTAAGTGTTTATGCTTTAGCATCTTGCATGTATGTAAGTGTTAACATGAAAGCATGCTTGCCATGAGGCTATTTGCTTATGTGATATAACTGCCTGAATGCCCATGGGTGAAGGTTGGATTACTTGAATTGGACCAATTCATTGAAATCCGTGTTTTAGCCTACTTGCGAGTAGCAAACCTCAAATCATTTTCCAAACAAACGGATATGTGATGCTTTGTTCCAAGTTAGGCGATCTAGTCTATACTTGTGTGTTGTGCGCATCACATAGTAATTCTAGCTAATTAACCGGAATAAGAACGCATGTGTTTTCAAAAACAAGATATCATATTTAGTAGTGGCCGATCTTTGATCGGGCAAGCGGGGGTGCTCATAGATGACCTTCCCCAATCGTACCCAAGTTCCTGAGCCGAGGCAACTTTGGTGATGACGGATATGTGGCCTTAGGCACGAGTCAGGGTTTCCTAAATTCTCCCAAAATAAAATATTTAGGTGGCGACTCTGTATCTGGCAAAGCAGTCCATGTTTGGCACTTCTTTCTTAAAAATCAGTTTTCCAAAACGATTTGTCGGATTTGGACTCTTTGGTGATTTATCGGTCTCGCATTGCACTTTGCGGGATTAGATTCAGAACCGTGACATTTGAGTCCGAACTGTGGTAAGTAAGGCCCTCGGGGCGCGTCCACAGTTTCTGGCGACTCCGCTGGGGAGTTTGAGAACTTGACTCGAACTCATGATATCTTGTTTTGTCTACACTTATGTGTTTCTTTGCATTGCATGTGCATTGGTGCGCCTAGGACACCGTGTTTGCCGTATGCTATTCCTGAACAATTTGCCGGAGGCTTGCTATGAGAAGCGTGCCATAAGGCTGACTGGTTGCGGACTCTGCCACGACGGGAACACAAACCTCGATTTTTACCGGGGCGCCCTTTTTGACCATTCGACCTAGTACATACTGGAATCCATAGTGACTATCCCAAACTAGGACAGGTTGCTTACCCGATTGTAGGTTGTTCGAAACCGCTGCGTGCGTAGTAAAACCCTAGCTCCTGACAAAATAGGACAGGGAAACCCTACCCCAACATGGGGGTGCTTTGGCTCTCATTTGCTTGATTATGTACTTTTAGAGTGTGCCTCTGCTGGGAATGCATGTATTAGTTTGCAAGTCTGAGTATCAGGCCTGCGGGCATCAGTGTTTTGAGAATCAGTTATATCTGCAGGTATCAGATTCAGTTTCGGGGCAGTGAATTTGGAACAGTGATCAGTGGTCGAATACAGTTATTCAGTTATGCTTATGTCTGTTCTGGTGAAATTGGGCTGAGATGCTGCCTGTTTTCTCTTTCAGTTCAGAGATTCGGTTCAGAGCAACCAGTGTTCTCCTTCGCTGAGGCAAGGCAGAAAGGGGCCAGTCAGGCTCACCGGTTCGTCAGATCCGTCAGCCACCAGTTACATCACCTCTGTTCTGTTCAACAGACTCATGATGACACAAAATTCGGAAGAAATTGTGGTCATGGCAGCGGCACTAAACCAAGGAACCACCATGCAGGTGAAACTGATGTTGAAATGCAGCACCCGCCTAGGTCACCGGCCGCACGTCCAATCTGGGAACCCCATTATTTCAAACCCGTGAGCCCACCACTTTTGAGCTGATGGGAATGATTGGTGATCTTCAGAGATCTGTGGCTGATTTAGCCTACGGAGTGTCAGCTCCGCCACCGACTGCATCGTATGCCGGGAATTTCATGCCGGAAGAGCCCCCGCTATTGGGGCGAATTGTAATTGAGCTCAGCCAACCTAAAGCCATCTCAAGTTCCGACAATGGCATGTCGACAACAACGGGGCTCCGCTCTGATGTAGCAACCCAAACCTTCTACCAAGCTGAGGCGAGTGGTAAGAACAAGGTGAAGGTGGACACCGATCCCTATGAACAACTCCTATGGGCTGTTGAGGCTTTGAAAGCCGGAGGATTGAATAAACAGCAGGTGCTCACTGTTGCTATAAAAACTGTGGATGACACTTTCCCCACTCAAAGTGAGAGCAGTTCAAGCCAAGGAGAAAATCGGGATAAGGACCGTCGTACCAGAACCGTTCTTTCCAACCCTAACCTTGCACCCGGAAAAGATCAAAAACCAAGTCAGCACCTGCCGACCCTTTTGCTAGTGCGTCCAGCAAAAATTCGAAAACCTTGAAGTATTTACCCCGAGGTCGTAGGGTCTTCCATGCCCTCTACATGCCTTTGTCCAAGGCGCTTCAGATCCTTGCTGAAAAGGGGCATCTTAAACCCCTCGAGCCTCGACCTCTCCCTAGTCGTCTTCCAACTAGCCATGATGTTACCCAGTACTGTGCGTACCATCAACAGACCGATCATACCACTGACAATTGCTTCCGTCTTCGCCACGAAGTATAGGATTTGTTTGACAACGGAGTCGTCCTCCCTCCGAGTTCAGCGAAGTCTATTGTCACTGGATCAGTGAATCTGGAGGATAATATGATGTGATCAGGGGATGAACCACCTGCAGGCGGCACTCAGTTTACCTCAGATGTGGCGTATGGCACGCACTTTTTTGCGCATTTGCGAATGCTAGTTTTTGTACTTTCTGACTTAGGTATTCAGTCAGTTTTGTTGTCTTGTATATAGTCAGTCTTTTTGTACTATGTCAGTTGGGTCTGTCTTGTTGTATCGAGTCAGTCATGTTGTACAGAAGTCAGGTGATTCCGGGGGTGTTACTTCAGATGTCACTATTTTGTTTCGTGTTTGTCTTTTCGCTTTCTTTTGAGTCTGTTTCTGTCGTGGAGCCAGTTACACCAGAAGATCTGAATGAAACAGCAGTAATTTTCACACTCTTGTGTTTGCTTCTGCCTTGTGCCAGTTATGCCAGAAGTTCTAAATGAGATGGTAGTATACGACTAGAAACTGTGTCTTTTCTGTTCTTTGAATTCATTACATTGACCTAAGTTTTTCAAAACTTTTTCTAACAGTGTATTGAAAACAAAGAGGAAGGAATTCCTCGTGATTTGCAAAAATTTGATCAATTGAGAGGAAGAGAGGCATGCTAAGCCCTTAATGAATGGAATCATGTTTGTTAATGTGAGTACTGGGAAGGATCCTAGCTTGATCCAGATTGGTTCTACACTGTCTTCAGTGCAAGCGATTAGTCGCTTTCTTAAAAGATTTCAAAAAAACGTTTTGCGCGGTCCTGTGAAGACTTGTGTGGAATCGCTCTTGAGATTGTGTAGCCTAGGATCGCTCTCAGCCTCAAGACTCGACCTCTTGCTTTCAAACCATGAACTTGGATTCAGAATGTTCAAAGGTCAACCACAATGTAAGGCCTGTGTGGCCGCATCAGAAGCACCCCTCGAACTAGGGGCAAAAAAATATCAGATTATGCTCGAAGAGTCGAAGATGGATCATTCTGCAAATCAATGAAGATTGGCAAGAATGCCAAATCCCAGAAGGAAGAAAGAAGAAAATATTGCTGAAGGACAATTGAGTTCCTATCCACAACACTAGGGGCAAATTTAGCCCCCATTGGATAGACTTTTACATCATCAGCGAACAGCAGCCATTCTCCTGGATTCAGATGGCTTCCAGATCTCAAAACCATTTGACATGAACTAGCTACACTTTTACCCTTGAGAGGCTCGTTGGGCTGAAAACCCGGAAGGGCGACCCAGGCAAAAGTTAGAGCAAAGAAAAGAAAAGAAAAGATTAAAAGAAAAAAGAAAGAAAATAAGAAAAGAAAGATGAAAAAAAATGAAAAGAAGAAAAGAATTGAAAAGAAAAGAAAAACAGAGCTTGCAAGGTTGAAAATCGGAAGGGCGGCCTTGGCAAAAGTTAGAGCGTAAAAGGAGAGGTTAAATACCCGAGTGTACCTTAACCTGAACTACGTAAGGCTTGATTCCCATGTTTGGGATACGTAAGCAACTTCATTCTGAAGTCCAGCCACAAACACTTCCAAATTGATTGTGCCCATGTAATGGTTTTGATCATCTTTGTCTTCTCTATATCTGAGAGTTTGGTTGTGTTCGTCCCTCTGAAGATTGACTATAATGCGCTGAGGTGCCATTCAAACAAGGGGCAACTCTCCATTGCCCTACAATGTGCTGCGGTGCTATTCAAACAAGGGGCAACTTTCTGTTGCCATGCAGTGTCCTTCAGATAAGGGGCAGTTTTCCATTGTTATGAATCCGAGGTTGTGCAGCTCAAGAGTAGGTTCCGTGCTCGTTGAGCAGTGAACAGTTGCAAAAATAGTTTTTGAGAATTTTTACTGAGGTTGACTAATTTTCTTGAAAATTATTCCATTTTTCCAAAACTGGACCATTTCTTGGACCCAAAAAAGGAAAATTTTCAGTGCTCACAAACTAACTTGCATGATTTCAAATCAGAAAGTTGAACAAGTATGTTAATCTAACTCTCATCTTGGTCAAAATTGTTTTAGTAGAAAGCCAAAACAAAAAATGGTCAAAATGATGAACTAAGGGCACAGTTGAGTCAGGTGTTCTGTCTTTCCCCATTGTCAACGTACTTGCCAGAAAGGGCACGACTGAGGTTAACAACAAAGGGCTGAAAGCTCTTATACCCTCCAAGCAGCGAGATATCAAGCCAAGTGCGAAGCACGAATTGAAATGGATCAAGATATTCCACTCCCTCATTCGGGGCATCGACTAGACGTCACCAGAAGAAATAGCTGCGAGCTGATAATGTTGGGCATGAACCCACAACTTCCTGTTTATCCATCAACCATCCAGGGGAGGGATAAAAGAAGAGAGATTGAAGAATAGAGAGATGTGCGCTGAGAGAAAAAGTGAGAAAAGGGCTTTTTCAGAAAAACAGAGCCTGAGGGCCGAGTGACGTGAGAATCACAAATAAGAAAGGTTGGGAAACAATACCCAGAGAAACAGGCTCCCTGTGCACGTCTGTGTGTCGTTTCTTTTGTTTTGTTTTCATTCTTGTTTTGAGTCGTTTCGAGTGTTTCTCGATGTGTTTAGGTTATTTACCTTTTGTTTTCCGTTGTTGAGTCGTTTTGACTATGGTCAGTCGTAGGCTCAATACCCGGTTGAGAACCCTTTTCTCATTTCAAATTCAAAATGATCTGTTTTGTGCTCGGAGTTGCTGTGCCATTCTCCACATTTGTGCAAAACAGAAGTTGTTCTTTCATAAACCGCAGGGTTCAACCCAGGACATGGCAGAACAGTAGAACCAGGACCTATCTGAAGCTATAGAGGTTCCAAGCTGCGAAGCAAAAGAAAAAAAAAGAAGAGAAAATTTGGAGCATCTGAGGATGTTCCAACTTCGGCAAGTTCCGTCTTATGCATCCCGTGAGTGCCGAATAAATCGAATATTATGTTATGGGCTGTATGTTCAGAATGAGCAGTTTTCAAAATGGGCTGTGTGTTCAGAATGAGCTGTGTGCAGAATAAATCGAGTACTGTGTTATGAGCCGTGGGTTCAGACTGAGCAGTGCGTTGCATCAGCCGTGTGCAGAATAAGCTGAGAACTGTATGTTCAGAATGAGCAGTGTGCTGTATGGGCTGTGTGTTCAAAGTGAATAGAATACTATGTCGACTATTTTCGTGCCAAAATGGCGATCAGAAGTGCTCTCCCGGAGCACCAATCCCTGCCAGAGGCATCTTGACTGTATTTGCAATGAGTTCCTAGGAGATCAATTGCGACGATAAAAACTAGAGTTCGAATGGTGGTTGCCTAGAACACAAAGGTTTGGAATTTCCGAGACTAAAGTCTGGTTTGAATACCCAGGGGTGTATCCCCGGCTTGAAATCTGTATGGAAGCCCCATAGGTTGAGGCAGCGGGTATGCGCCTCGATTTAGGATATTGATCCAACCTAGTCTGTCACCCCGTTGAAGAATAGGGAAAGTTGTGAGTATGATCAGGAAGAAAAGCGGCATTTGTGGGTTCCCCAGCAAATGTTGCTCCTTGTCAGTATTTCAAGACCTTTGTACTACGAGTTGAAGGTAAGTGTTCGAGGAACGCGAGGGGGAGATCCCAATCGGAGTAGAGCGGTTTACCGCCACTCACCCTGTGAGGTGCTTTTTAAAGCGCCGTTTTCTTTGTTTATTGCTTTCGTTAAACATCATGCATTGTTTTGCATTGTACCTATCTTGTTTCTTTCTCATTTATGCACAGTATTGCATGTACTGTTCATTCAGAGAAGTTCCGATTCAGTTTTGACTGATACCTTTCTCCTCTTGCATTCGGATGCATTTGGATCTACCATTCTCTTCTCGCGTTTGATACGCGTTTGGATGACTGCGCTTTCTTGCACAGTCATTTCCCTCTCTCGCATATTGATACGCTGAGAGGTTTTCCTTCTTCTTTCCAAAACACGGGGATACGTCCCTATGTTTTTCCTTCTTTTTTCGAAACACGGGGATACGTCCCTATGTTTCTCCCTCTTTGGTTTAGAGCATGTGGAATACGTTCCAATGCTTATACCTTTCTGAAACACCGGGATACGTTCCTATGTTTCCTCCTCTGTCCCGTTCCTTACACGATTTCAGCGTGTTTGGAATTTATCTCAGGACGCGTGATGCGCGGGCCTGGGCGGGTTTTATCTCAGGTTGTGTTAGGTACACGCCTGGGTGGGTTTTATCTCAGGTTGCGTTGTATACACGGGCCTGGGCGGGTTGTTTTGGACCTCCTCTCACGATTTCAGCGTGGTTTAAGTGTCCCGTTCCTTACGCGATTTCAGCGTGTTTGGAATTTATCTCAGGACGCGTGATGCGCGGGCCTGGGCGGGTTTTATCTCAGATTGCGTTGTATACGCGGGCCTGGGCGGGTTGTTTTGGACCTCCTCTCACGATTTCAGCGTGGTTTGAGTGTTCCGTTCCTTATGCGATTTCAGCGTGTTTGGAATTTATCTCAGGACGCGTGATGCGCGGGCCTGGGCAGGTTTTATCTTAGGTTGTGTTTGGTGCACGCCTGGGCGGGTTGTTTTTGGACCTTCTCTCACAATTTCAGCGTGGTTTGAGTGTCCTGTTCCTTACGCGATTTCAGCGTATTTGGAATTTATCTCAGGACGCGTGATGCGCGAGCCTGGGTGGGTTTTATCTCAGGTTGCGTTGTATACGCAGGCCTGGGCGGGTTGTTTTGGACCTCCTCTCACGATTTCAGCGTGGTTTGAGTTTCCCCATTTCTCACACATTTTCAGTGTGTTTGGGATTTTTTTTTCCTCCTCTCATGATTCCAGCATAGTTGGAGTTTGTCACCCTTAGCATCTACTATTATTTCATCACGTTATTTTGCGCACATCATATGCACCTGTTAGTGCATTGCATTTTGCATTCGCGCTATTTTGCGCATCGCGCTATCTTGCGCACATCATATGCACTTGTTAGTGCATTGCATTTCGTATCGCGCTATTTCGCGCATCGCGCTATCTTACGCACCTCATATGCACCTGTTAGTGCATTGCATTGCATTAGGCATACATTTCATATCGCGCTATTTTGCACACATCATATGCACCTGTCAGTGCATTGCATTTCATATTGCATTTTTTTTTTTTTTGCATTAGGCATGCATTTCATATCGCGCTATTTTGCGCACATCATATGCACCTGTCAGTGCATTGCATTTCACATTGCATTTTGCATTTCATATCGCGCTATCTTGCGCACATGATATGCACCTGTCAGTGCATTGCATTACATTTTGCATCATTTCACGCTATCTTGCGCACCTCGTCTGCACCTGTTAGTGCAGTGCATTGTTCGCGCTATTTTGCGCACCCCACCTGCACCTGTTAGTGCATTGTTCGCGCTATTTTGCGCACCTCACCTGCACCTGTTAGTGCATTGCATAGTT
Source organism: Camellia japonica (assembly GCA_030407325.1). NCBI lineage: Eukaryota > Viridiplantae > Streptophyta > Magnoliopsida > Ericales > Theaceae > Camellia > Camellia japonica. The sequence continues at coordinate 5,637 of JAPPVO010000630.1, read as the reverse complement.
CGCGCTATCTTGCGCACTTCATTTGCACTTGTTAGTGCATTGCGTTATTATGAACACTTCACTTGCATTGTCTTGCATCCATTCCGCATTGTTATACATCACACTTAGGTTGCATTGTCTTGCATCCATTCTGCATTGTTATGCGTCACACTTAGGTTGCATTGTCTTGCATCCATTCCGCATTGATATGCGTCGCACTTAGGTTGCATTGTCTTGCACCCTTTCACCCGCGTTGTCTCGCACCCTCGGGATTGCATTGTCATGCACTCCTCCGCTTGCGTTGTCACGCGCTTTTCACTTGCATTGCTATGCATGTTTCTAACAATATTGTACCTGTTAAGTTTCTTTCTTTTACAGGCACGATATTATATGTATGGTATCGTATCCTCCGCGTGAGACGTAGCGAGAATTGTATAATTCTCTTACATCTTTTCTGCATGAAATGTAGTTGGATTTGTATTCGCCTGCTTAAAACTGTTGCATGTTTTGCTTCGTTACAGTTTTCTTTGCATGATCATAAGTTATGCTCGGCTTCGTGCATTGTCATTTGCATCTTGCCCCTGCCTTCAGGCACATATCTTTGTTATCTTGTATACTTGTCTAAGTCTTCGGCCTTGTCAAAAATCGGTCGTCTCTGGGCTTTGACATTCACTCCTGTCATTTTTCTGACTTTCAAGTTCTGTCCAAGAAGGGCAACTGTAGACACCCCATTTTTGACCGTCCTCAAGACTTGGACGTCATCGTTTGAACACTCGATGATCACCCATGCTAGTGTCCATTTTGAGTTCTTGGAGGTCTCGGCCGCGCGCCTTGCCTCAAGATCTCTCAACTTGTGTGTTTTGTGCTTGGTTGTGGACCAAACACTTGTGTTTCTGAGGGAATATGGTGGCTTGTTTGCCATCCCCTTTACCCATCAGCCAAGGCTTGAAGCCATCGGCCTTGTTTTCTTGTAATCGGCCAAAAGTGTTGGCCGATCGGCACTTTTTTTGGTCGGCCGGCCCTTGTGTTGGTCGATCGGCCATGTTTTCTGGCCGAACCTTGTTCATCTGCTTTATGCAGATATTTTCTGCCAGCTGTCACAGCTGGCATGCACAATTCACCCCCTCCATACACGTGTATGGAGGGATTTGCCCCTTTGATTAGCTTACTTAGGAAGCTTTGAATTTGGTTTTCTATACGAAGGGAGCTCCTCCTCCCTTCTCAGGGGTTCTGAAATTTAGGGTTAGAAAAGTTGTATCTATCTATCTCTATATCTCCCTCTCTTTACATTTGTGTGTGTATTTGTGCTCTAAAGTGTAATATTGTCTTACTATTGTACACAAACACACACTAGAACACCATCCTCTTGTTGCTGAGGCACTAGGGAGTTGATTTCAGAGTTTTTGGGGTGGTTTAGGCTTGAAAAAGTTGTTGGAGCCTTGTTCTTGAAAGTGTTCTTCAAGGGTGAGCATTCTTGCTTTTAATACCCCATTCTTGCTTAAGCTTTTAGCCTATCTTGCTTATTGTTTTAAGCTTAACTCTTAACTAATAAAAGTTCTGATTTTACTTGCTTTAGACCTTTGTTTAAGGTCACTTTTTGGTTTGGGGTTGTTTACCCCCTCCAAGCCCTTGTTAGGTCTTGTTTTTGGCCATCCCTTTTGGCCCTTGTTCTTAGCTTTGCATGACCTTTCTACCACTGAAATCCATAGGATTTTCAGTGGTGAAAAGGTGGTTTTGGGGTCTTAAAAATGAGAGGGTCATCCCCTCTCCTTATTGTCTTGAATGCTTACATAAACGGCTTATGTAGGTAGCATGTGTGCTTAGCTTGTTTTAGCTTCATTTCAGCATGTATTAGGCTTTGTTTTGCCATAATACACCTCTGTTTTGAGTTGGTTTGATGGCCTCTTACATGCTTCATGTACTTACCTTGCAATCCTCTTATTTGCCTTAACATGCATCATTCTTTGACATGTCTCTCTAGCATGATTTTGGCTCAACTCCATGAAGCTTTTAGCCTTGTTGTAACATGTTTAAGCTCTGATTTTGGTCTCTTTGGCCATGCATGATATGCTTTGTATAGCCACCATGCAACCTAGCTTGTTAGCTTTGAGTATCCAAATCACTAGTATGCATTGCTTGGCTCATTTCAATGATTTGGCATCATTTGTTATGTTATTTCAGTCTATGTTTCATGCTCACATGCTTGCACTTATCACTCCTTTAATGCTTTAAAGGGTTTGTGTTTTATGCCTCATGAATGTGTCATTGCGTATGCCATCATGTTTAGGCCTTTGGGATGCCATCTAAGTGGTTTTTTGGGCTCAATCTAACATGCCATAACTCTGATTTTATTGGCTTAAGTCATGCCATGTTTGGTTTTGATAGGTATAGTGTAACACCCTCTTTGGTAGCTTTGCATGCCTCATGTTTTTGGCATTGTGTTCTAGCTTGTGTTGGCTAGTTTCGAGCTTGTTTTTGGTCGGGTTTAGACCTGCCTTGGGACTGTTTTAGGTCCCTTTGGCCCTTTAGGGCTTGCTTTGTGTGGCCATGGTTTGAGTCCCTTGGCTAGCCTCAAGCTTTGGGCCTTCTTGCATGCTTTACTTGTGTAGTTTGATTGGTTTGGCACCTTTCCATGCATGATTTCAGAGCTTAACATGTTTATCACATGTCCAAATTTGTCTCTTTTAAGTGTGCTTAAGAGTTGTCCTTTCATGCCTTAGTCTTTAGGCCAATTGGAGTGCATGTTTATATGTTCCTTTGCCTTCATTTCCCTAGCATTATGGCCACTGATTTGGGCATGTTTGAGAGCTATCCATGTTAGTTTAAGTCCGTCTTTGCATATTGTCGCATGCTTGCCTTGCATATTGTCGCATGCTTGTTGCATACTTGGCACATTGCATGTTGTTGCATGCTAGTTACATTGCATATTGTTGCATGCTAATTCCATTACATCATGCTTGCATGTTTACATAGCTTTGTATGTGCATCCCTTGCCTCTTGATCAAGCATGATAGAGGTTGGGGGCCCCCTATGTGTTTTGGTGTGCATTTCATTCCATATTGAATTGCATACTTGGCTTCTTTGGCCATCATGCATTGAAATGCGTGATTGATGGTCCGAGGGTCAAGAACCATACTCCCTTGAGCTCATGACATGATAGGGAGGGTGGTTGTGCACACATTGTCTTGCAAATGTATTGCCATGCTCTGTCTGTCCTCTGTTGCAGCAAAAGAAGCAGTCAGCAGGAAGGGATGGTCGGTCGGCCATCTTCAGTGCCGGCCGGCTACAAATTGTTGGTCGAGAGCCTAATTTTCGGTCGATGACCAGTTTTCCTTGGCCGATGGACTCTCAGCATGTCCCCAAGGTAGTTTAGAAGTGTCACAAAAGTTGGCACAGTTTCCAGAGGTGCAGAGCAGTGCAGACAGAGGCAACATGTAGCATGGCGATGGATTTCCGAGCGAAGCCGATCAAGCATGCATTTGTCCCTCTTCCTGAGGCTGATTTACTGTTTTCATAGCTTAATTAATTTGTTTAATTAGTTAAGTGGTTTTGTAATTAATTAATTAGCTTGTAAGTTAGTTAATTAGTTGATTTGTATTATTCTTTCGGTCCCTCCGTCGAGAGGGCACAATTGTGTAATAAGCATGAGTGCGTATGATGTATGTCTTCCAACCTCCATTTCTTTCTCCCTTTTACTTACCTGCTTACGATGGTCAGTTTTAGGGCATATTTCAATTAGCATACCTTATGCTATGCATGTTTGCATCCATTCATCTGTATCGCATGCACCGGGCTCGGCGCATCATACTAACTGCATCGAATTTCAATTCTAATTTGAATACATGTATCGAATTGTCACATCTCATATGCCATTTTAGATTAGCCGAGCCTACTCTAATTGCATTTTGCATGTGTTGCATTAGCCACTACTAACATGAACTAGGATCATGCATTGATTACTAACTAGTTTCTTGTTTTGGCTCGGAGTACACTGTAAGTATTTATGCTTTAGCATCTTGCATATATGTAAGTGTTAACATGAAAGCATGCTTGCCATGAGGCTATTTGCTTATGCGATATAACTGCCTGAATGCCCAAGGGTGAAGGTTGGATTACTTGAATTGGACCAATTCATTGAAATCCGTGTTTTAGCCTACTTGCGAGTAGCAAACCTCAAACCATTTTCTAAACAAACGGATATGCGATGCTTTGTTCCAAATTAGGCGATCTAGTCTATACTTGTGTATTGTGCGCATCACATAGTAATTCTAGCTAATTAACCGGAATAAGAACGCATGTGTTTTCAAAAACAAGATATCATGTTTCGTAGTGGCCGATCTTTGATCGGGCAAGCGGGGGTGCTCATAGATGACCTTCCCCAATCGTACCCAAGTTCCCGAGCCGAGGCAACTTTGGTGATGACGGACACGTGGCCTTAGGCACGAGTCAGGGTTTCCTAAATTCCCCCAAAATAAAATATTTAGGTGGCGCCCCTGTATCTGGCAAAGCAGTCCATGTTTGGCACTTCTTTCTTAAAAATCAGTTTTCCAAAATGATTTGCCGGATTTGGACTCTTTGGTGATTTATCGATTTCGCATTGCACTTTGCGGGATTAGATTCAGAACCGTGACATTTGAGTTCGAACTGTGGTAAGCAAGGCCCTCGGGGCGCGTCCACAATAAGTCAGATACAAGCGTGTTAAAGATTTCGGTAGATTTCAGTCGTCGTTTGACCAAGATTAATGGAATATTCTTGGGTCATTAGAAGTTTGATATATTTGATGAGTTGTACAAGGCCGGATATAGCCTACTTAGTTAGCAAGCTAAGTAGGTACATGAGTAATCTCAATAGGTGAATCCTCCTATGCACATGCACATGCAACAGTTGAGTCACTGCAGAGGTGAATCCTCCTATCCATTCCTTTATACAGTGATACATGTGGGGTGGAAGGTTAAGCTGATGCTTTTAATGACCTAAGTGTTGTGAATAGTCAACCGTGGTATAGCGAGATACCTTATGTAGGTCACTTATGTGAATGCGAAGTGGGGCCGCTTCTTTAAAAATTGACAAGGCCGAATTTTTTGAAAACACTCATTGAACCAGGCAAGTGTTCCAAGGCCAAACCAGACACAACAATGAGAACTGAACAATGGTTGGAGTAACTCCTGTGTGAGGTCCATTGTCTCGGTTTACACAAATGGAAGAACAGTTCAAGACATCATGTTTACTGGTCAGTTAGTAAATTCGATAGGCTTTCATTACGAAAGGTTTAAGGCCAACAACTACCTTTTCTGATGTAAGGTTAATCTGTGTGCTCTCTCTCCAAGTCTTTGTTGTTAAGCGTTGTCCCTTTTTTTTATTTGGCCAATTTTATTCATGTGGGGGATTGTTGGAAAGTAATGATTTTCGACAACTTTAATTCGAAATTAAATTGGGACCCAACCGCTGGTTGTGGAAGCTTGAGTGGGGTTGTATTATCTTCACTAAGAAGATTACAATATAAAAATAATGAGCTGAAACCATTAGGTTGTGTAAATGAGAACTGTCTCATAAAGAGGGCATCAATAAAATTGGGCTTAGATGTGGACTTAGTTTTAGTTTGGACTGGGCCTAGGCTTGTGCTTGTGCATGTGCATGTGCATGTGTTGGGTTTGGTCT